>JAPMUY010007040.1:0-53495 GCA_026901105.3 Galaxias olidus
CAATTCATAACCTAAATCTGTGTTTAAGCTAAAATATTTAGCCTTAATTATATAGAGTATATCTTTGTTAAAAAGCGATTTATATTTATCATACATACGTATATATCATGTATGTATCTATATATCGTGTGTCTATGTGTATCTATATACACTCACTGGCCACTTTATTAAGTACACCTTGCTAGTACCGGGTTGGACCCCCTTCTGCATTCATAACTGCCTTAATTCTTCGTGGCACAGACTCAACAAGGTGCTGAAAACATTCCTCAGAGATTTTGGTCCATATTGACATGATAGCATCACTCAGTTGCTGCAGATTTGTCGGCAGCACATCCATGATGCGAATCTCTCCTTCCACCACATCCCAAAAGTTCTCTATTGGATTGAGATCTGGTGATTGTGGAGGCCATTTGAGTACAGTGAACTCACTGTCATGTTCAAGAAACCAGTTTGAGATGATTTGAGCTTTGTGACATGGTGCGTTATCCTGCTGGAAGTAGCCAGAAGATGGGTACACTGTGGTCATAAAGGGATGGACAACAACAATACTCAGGTAGGCTGTGGTGTTTAAACGATGCTCAGTTGGTACTAAGGGGTCCAAAGTATGCCAAGAAAATATCCCCCACCCCATTACACCACCACCACCAGCCTGAACCGTTGATACAAGGCAGGATGGATCCATGCTTTCATGTTTACGCAAAATTCTGACCCTATCATCTGTATGTCGCAGCAGAAATTGAGACTCATAAGACAAGGCAAAATTTTTCCAATCTTCTATTGTCCAATTTTGGTGAGCCCGTGCGAATTGTTTCCTCAGTTTCCTGTTCTTAGCTGACAAGAGTGGCACCCGGTGTGGTCTTTTGCTGCTGTAGCCCATCTGCTTCAAGGTTCGACGTGTTGTGCGTTCAGAGATGGTCTTCTGCATACCTTGGTTGTAACGAGTGGTCATTTGAGTTACTGTTGCCTTTCTATCATCTTGAACCAGTCTGGCCATTCTCCTCATACCTCTGGCATCAACAAGGCATTTTTTCCCAGAGAACTGCCGCTCACTGGATATTTTCTCTTTTTCGGACCATTTTCTGTAAACCCGAGAGATGGTTGTGCGTGAAAATCCCAGTAGATCAGCAATTTCTGAAATACTCAGACCAGTCCGTCTGGCACCAACAACCATGCCACATTCAAAATCACTTAAATCACCTTTCTTCCCGATTCTGATGCTCTGTTTGAACTTCACCAGGTCGTCATGACCATGTCTACATGCCTAAATGCATTGAGTTGCTGCCATGTGATTGGCTGATTAGATATTTGCGTTAACGAGCAGTTGAACAGGTGTACCTAATAAAGTGGCCAGTGAGTGTATATGTCATGCATATATTTATCATACCTATATATATATATCATATCTATAAATAATTCTCATCTTCAATCTGTTTTATCTTAAATTTTGGATTTCTTGTGTGTGTGTGTGTGTGTGTCTGGTTGCAGGTCGACCCAGATCAAGACTTATTCGTGGGACAACGCCCAGGTCATCCTAGCTGGGAACAAGTGTGACATGGAGGAGGAGAGGGTGGTGTCTGTGGACAGTGGACGCCTGTTGGCTGAACAGCTTGGTGAGTCCACAGCAGAGCCTCTGTATATCTGGTTATTTATACAGGGGTAACTGTCTGAGTGTCAGCTCATTGCCCCGTATGTGCACACATCCCTGCAATCACATGCCCTTTATGGGCAATAGTTGAAGCGTTTATCTATGCAAATTAGGAATAACTGGCATGCGCTTTTAAGTTCAGAACATAATGGGATTCATCAATATAAGAACACAGGAGTGAACATTTCTGAGGTTTAACAACAGTTGTGATTCCAACGTAAACTTTTCTTAGGAACTTTAAGAACAGTTTAAGAAGAAACTTACAGATATTGGTGAATGAGACCCAATATTCTTATTGACTAGTGGAATCTGCATACACCAAAAGGCTTGGTTGGTCAGCTATTTTCCAGACTGAATGTAAATGGAATTGTTCCCATACAAACACATACATACCCCTCAAACACAAAGAACAACAACTGTGGGGTACTGGGTCTTACTACTTTTTGATATGTGTACAGGTATTTAATAAACGCTCTATCAATATTTATATATTATTAACTAATTCATAAATTAATATTATAATCGATCAACTTGATTAAGGGTCACATTAAATAATAAAGGGGGCACCACCCAAGGACTTTAGCTTATTGCATGGCTCGATGGGAAACCAGGTCTAATCTTTATATTAACTTTCTTAAATTAATATTAGTTCAATGTTAACGCGAATATGAAAGTTAAACGTTTCAGTCTCAATTCTGAAGTAGTAAATTCTAGTTGTGTGAATGGATGAATCAAATGCAGAAGGAAACAGGAGTTTAAACAAACAATGACATTTATTTCTAATTCTAGGCAAGCTATATACAATATATATATATATATATATATATATATATTATATATAACATTTATATAATGAATAAATGATAGTGATCTAGGAATGTTAGCAGGTCAGGTATGAAACGTGGGTATGGATCTCTAAACAAAGCAGTATGAGGAAGCTAATTGCTATCAGCTAAGCACCAAATGCAATGTAAAAAGATAGCAGAAGTTACTCTGTGATGAGGGGTATGCTGCCTTGCAGCGGGGAATTCAAAGTCCGTTGTTGGTTGAATGAGCAAAGATTGTAGTTGGAAAGGCGTCCTTAGTATCAGGTATTTCAAATTTCTCGATGGAACGTGGCCTTGTGAAGCAGATCGCGTGGTTGATTATGTTGCGCAATCATTTCTGATCTCGACAGGGATGATCTTTTCCTCCTCAAGATAGGTTAATCACAAAGTTCTGTTCTGCTGAATCTGCTTTTATCAAACGGTCAAAGGGGGTGTGTCCCTTGACACAGGTTTGGGGGCAGGCAAAGATAGTTGACCTCATGGAATTTATAGAGCTTTGACTAAATCCATGTGTTTCTATTAGCAAACTTGTAAATGTTCAACAAAGTTATGCAAAGTCTATGTCTCCTTGTTACGAATGTTTTAGTACCAAACAGTATGTATACTAGCTGGAAAAGAAGAGTTATCTTCTAAAACAAAAACAAAATTAGACATTCAATAAACTCATGTAATTACAAACATAGTATTATACTTCAATTCTCATCATTGTCAATGGCCTTGTTGGATTATTGTTTAGTTACTCCGTTAAACAACCAATCTCTTAGTCCTTGGAAAATTCAGATGTGGTTGTTGGGACAGAGATAAACTGGCTCTCTGGTAGAATCAATCTCCCTTGAAAGAGAGAAGGGGCTTCCCCCCTCCTTTCCTGGCATTCCAGGGGGTCCTCTGTCCAGACCCAAAAGGTGTTATCTAAAGATTTAAAACCTTGTTCTCATGCAGAAAACCCAAAAGCCAAGCCTTGTTATCTGATCAAGATAACTGTCCTGTGTCTCTGGTCTTGAGAGCATTTTACACCCTCCTCAAGAACCAAATGGGCAGGGGGCGTGTGAAGTTGATTCTCCTACACAACATAACATAAAATGTCATTTCTGCCTGTGGTACAGCTGTACATGAACACCCACAGTGCCATGACTACACACTCACACTCTCACTGATGAGCGGATAGGCACACTGACGCATCCAGCCAATAACATCACTCTCCTTCCCAAACAGCATCCTGTCACTTCTCTGTGCTGTGTGTGTGTCTTTCAGGGTTTGAGTTCTACGAGACCAGCGCCAAGGACAACGTCAACGTGAAACAAACGTTTGAGCGCCTCGTCGATATTATCTGCGACAAGATGTCTGACAGTTTAGAGACTGACCCCGCTGTTACTACGGGAACACCCAATGCTAGGTTAACTGACAACCCACCACCGCTACAACAACCCAACTGTGGATGTTAGTTACTTAGGAAACAACAACCAACACTACAACTCCAAAACAAGTGCGTTGTTGCCAAAATATTGTATTATCCCACAGGAACTGACAGTAGGTAGGCTTATAAAAACCTTTAATTTACTATTTCCATATCTGACACAAGTTTCATGACAACATTTCTGATGTGCCTAGTACATTTGTTTCACTGGATTTTTTTTTCTTTCTTCAGCTTTTTTATGTGGTTTGTTGTTGATCACAGCATTGCCCCCTGGTGTGTAGAGGCTAGTAGTGTAGGGGGGGTGTCCAAATAATCTAATGTTACAGTTTTCACGACAGGGTCAAGCAAGGCTAATCAAGGCTGGCTGTCGTTCTTCACCAAAGAGAAAACTAATTTGACCTTCTCACATCATTATGACTTTAAAACTATATTGTATACATGAAAAATGAGTAGCTACCAATACTGCAATATCATCCACTGGTCAGTAAATATGGCCCCTGACCCAGTTGAAGCCGGCTTGCCCTAGAGGTTGTAATTCAGCTGATTCTGTATTTGAGCCTGACCAGACCCTCTCACCAGGCTGCCTCTATCAGTCCCTTTAGGGAGCTGGGGGTTAACCGTTTCCCTCTTGTGATACATGTGTTCATTTTTGGAATTAACCTATTAACAGAAATACCAACAGCATTGAAATATATATAGAAAAAGTGTATCATGCCATATGTACTGCAGGCTTAACATCACCAAGGGTAAAGCACTGGATACACTTAACTGTCGAAAACATATCTCTTGATGTTTGTAGTGTATGATGGTGATCATAGATACGTTATAGTGAAGCAATCAACAACAAACGCACAAATATATGTTTATTTATCCATATACATAAAATATATATACAAATGCAGGATCTTGTAAATGCCATAAATAGAAAATATGATTGTGTGTTGTTTATTGCATATATCCCTAGTATATCTCATCTCTTTTGCCACTCCTATACTGAACCTTCCATGTGTGTGTGTGTGTGTGCTCAGCACGAATGGGAATGTGCAAGTGTTTATGTACTGAAATGCTAGAGAGCAAATTGTAACAACTTTGTTGTAATGATGCCTTCGAGGCCCCTCCTGCTATGCTGGCATTTTATGTTATTTTCCCTTCTTCATAGCTCTGCACCTGTTAGGGTTATTCCTGTGTGTGTGAATCCCTGTGTGTATGTAGTAGAGATGCACCGATTGATCGGCCACCGACCGGAATAGACCGTTTTCAGCCTGATCGGCCATGATCGCTGACCGGCCGAATCGATCTCTTATATCCGATTCCTTGCTAGTCAAATTTAAGGCTCCAGTATACTTCAAGCGAAGTTTTCCTGTTTGCTTGGTTCTCTTTCGCTTGTTAGCCGAGGCTGTGATGGTATACTTGTTTGCTGAGGCTGTGATGGTCTGCTTGTTTGCCGAGGCTGTGATGGAATACTTGTTTGCCGAGGCTGTGATGGTATACTTGTTCGCCGAGGCTGTGATGGTCTGCTTGTTTGCCGAGGCTGTGATGGTATACTTGTTTGCCGAGGCTGTGATGGTATACTTGTTTGCTGAGGCTGTGATGGTCTACTTGTTTGCCGAGGCTGTGATGGTATACTTGTTTGCCGAGGCTGTGATGGTATACTTGTTCGCCGAGGCTGTGATGGTATACTTGTTTGCCGAGGCTGTGATGGTCTGCTTGTTTGCCGAGGCTGTGATGGAATACTTGTTCGCTGAGGCTGTGATGGTATACTTGTTTGCTGAGGCTGTGATGGTATACTTGTTTGCTACTGATTTGAGTACGCGGTAGCTTACACCCCAATACAGCAGGGGGAACCAAACGTTACGGATTGCAACAAAACATTTCGAGTGTTTACGAGTTTTAAAAGTGTTCATATTTTTGAACTTCTTCAGTTAAGCTGCTCTCAAAAATATTCATAGTTTAAAATAAAATTCCAAACTAAGTGCCGCTGTGACCAAAACAAACAGTAAATGCTGGACCCGGAAACCAAATGTAGCCATCCAAAGCTTACGTCAGCATAGGCTACCACCCACCATATATTTGGACCGATCACATAGGATGATCGCCGCTGTTCGCTTTTGCCGCGTTCGCAGAGCTAGAAGAAATGGGCAGCGCAGTTCCAGGTGAATGAACAACCAAAGCAATGTCGCTTTGCTAATTTTTGTTCACCTACCCTCGTCGAAAGCGAACTATTTTGCTTTCGCTTTAAGTATACTGGAGCCTTTACGTACAATGCACACCAAAAGCGGCAAGCTCGCCTGTTCTTGCTTGGTTCACTCCAGTTGCATCGCCCTGTCAACCAGGCTGCGAGTTAATGGGCGTTGCTAAAAAATTTGACAGGCATCAGCTAGGTAGTGCCATGAACAAGCAAGTTTTAAGGCCGATCATTGTAATCTGTCAAATTTATATAATCACATTTTTAATTACTGTATTTATTATTACATTACAGTCTGTCCGACATTACATTTCTCCATATTTCTCTCCGTCCAGTTTGTCGTGTTGTGTTGGCTTTGTGCACCGGTTTCATGAGCAGGAGATGAGCGAAAAGACTATTGGTACCTGATTGGTTAACGCCTAGCAAACTTCGCTTGGAATTTGCATAGAGTTGAGAAAATGTTTACTTTTGGTGACCTTTCCAACTGCTCCTTCGCTCCAGCTCACTTTGCCACCAGTCTGGAGATGACGGCCGCCTTCCCAGCATGCCCCTCCATTGAAAATGAATGGTGAGCGGTGATTTGCCGTATGACGCTGCTTTTGGTGTGCATGCGCAGCACGATGGTTCATGTCGCGAGTACACAGCCACACGTCATCGGACGCTTTTCACCATGAGTGAAGACACAAAGCTTACAGTTTGTAAAACAAGTCCAAAATAAACCATGGAGGAACAACCTCTAAAACATGCAGATGACATAACAAGTCCGTGCGCAAAAGTAGGCTAAAGTTTTCTAAGGTTATTATGGGTAAAGACCTGTGTGATTTAGCGATAACCACTCTAATCTTCCTTAAGCTCTTTCACTGATACATGCGCGCACATGAAGTGTTCTTTCATGCAATATTTCTTTTATTAAACATTCGGGGCTAGAAACATTCTGGGTTAATGTCACTAATGAAAGACCTTATATGGAGTATTAGCGACACAATTGAAAACACTCAACGCAGTTAATGACGACGGCTGGTTAATTGATCAAAAGTCCGGTAAATTTTAAGGTAGCCGCTAGCTGGTCCAGGTGTCCGACGACAAACACGGTTTCCTGCACCTGCTCCACTTGCCTGAGCCTACCCCTCTAGACCATGTACAAGCGTTGACAGCAGTTGCCGCTTGTCTAGCTTGGCTGGACGGATATGTGGTATATGAGAGAAAAAAAAAATCTGGTGGCAGGGTAGAGATGATTTTGTTTGTGAAGAAAACGTTTGTTTTTCACGTTAAATTAATTGCATTAGGACTACACATACTGTATGTGCACAACAACCTAAAGGTGCTTTGTTATTATATTCGATTTCTATTATGTGCTGCATCTGTTTTACTGAGTACAAAGAAAAAATAAGAAATGTTTGTCCTGTAGCCTGGTGCACGTTTTCATTTTAGATGTTTAAAAAAAGAGAAAAATTTCAAGGTCCTGCAATCTGCACCTTTTTTCATGAGATGTGTTAGGGTTATGAGTTTGAGTGAGAATCTGAGAAGGTCCTGTAACCTGGTGCAGTTTTTTTAGAAACATTTAAGTTATTTCTAAATGTATTGTGAACATAGAATGTAATAAAAATGTTCCATTCAAGAAAATTAACAAAAACGTTTGTATGTTGGTAATCATAGTTCTTGGAAAAAAATGGAAATCGGAATTGGCCAGAAAAATTGCAATCGGTGCATCTGTAGTATGCAGGTCTGTTTGCTTCAATACAGTACAGATCAAGCCAATCAAAATTGCAGTTCAACATTAACATGTCACTACATTAGATGTACCATTTTTACCATCAAAATGGTAGAATTAGCTGTAGACAAATGCATGGCCTCATGAGAATATTATCCCTGAATAGTGGTGTCGTGTGTTAGGTAACTGTTGGTTAGTGATTACTTTTGTCAGTTAGTGGCAGTGGCTTCATACTAACATGTAGTGTCGTAGCAGAGGTACTATTAAAAGGTGTATGCTAAGCTTACTTTCTCTTGGTATATAACATGGTATATAAAATGTGGTTGCAAAGTGGCCCATACTGTTTGTTAAATCCTGTATGAATTAAGCATTTGGTGGATGCCTTTTATCCAAAGCAGCTAACACACTACCTTTCTATATTGTATGTATATCCCCTTGCACAGGATGTGAGCCTCAAATTTTGGCATTATCAGCTCCAAGATGTTCACCCAGGTGGAGCATGGATACAGTATGAATGTCACAGCATTACCAACTGCCAGTCATTTTAGAAACCTCTCACAGCAGCGTTCCCGTGTACCAGACCCAAGTCTCTGTAACACTGCAAGTGTGTGTGTGTGTGTGTGTGTGTGTGTGTGTGTGAGAGAAGTTATTCCAGATCATATCAGGACCAGGTGCAATCTGTTCATATAGAACATAGGATAGTGCTTTAAGGCTGGCAGCAGGCCAAAAGTAACACCTAAAAGAACTTAAAATGTTTCAATCAAACAGAGGAAAGGTCCTTCACAACTATTTCAGGCACAGTGACCCGACACCATCCCGGAGAGTTCTAAATATGGAACACTTCCATAATTCATGGGGCTTCTGCAATCTCATTCTATTTCTTTGCACGCCCTTGGCATTTCCACCAAGAATGTGTCCCCGCTTTTCACTCTATTTGACCAGTATTCCTTTAGTAATACCGCAGGCATGTTTAATTTGTATTAGTTTAGAGTTACTATGAGGTTTTTTACTGGTTGAAAATAAAAAGAATAAACGTTTCAGAGATGGTTCTAGAAACAAGGACCTGAGTAAAAAAAATCTAATTGTTTCAGTGTCTTCTGAGGTAAAATAGAACATTTCATAAACTTGTTGAAAAATATATTGTTAAAAAAAAGAATTGTATGATACTTGCTAATCTAAAGCAGACTAGTATGCTGTAGGCCTAAATGTATCATGCAGAAAATAAACTAAAAATCCTCTTTCAGTTGACTAAGATAAATCACTGCTTTTTTTCTGCTATAACAAATTTCAGTATGGCATCTGCATGACTCTTGCCAAATCTATATATCTCCATATTATTCTACTTGTAATGTTGTATTTGTGCACACTCAGGCAGGTCTTGAGGTGCAATGGGCCAATAAGTGCAATAGCTAAAAAACCTATTTCTCTGTTTATAGCCATTTGTGTCTGTGCCATGCATAACTGTTAGTGTGAGTGCAGTAGCCACTTTGGGGGTTGGTGTGTGTGTTTGTGTGTGAGATAATCAGAACGCAGCATGTCGAAATGGTGTGTACAATTTTGCACATGGCCAACACTTTTGTCCTTCAATGGTGTGGCCCTAGGCCCCTGGACAATAATGTTAGTGAGACGGCAGTTTAGGCATGAATGGGGGAATACCTTTTGTGAGCCAGGTGTGCTGTGTGTTTGCAGAGTGTGTTGTATGCTGTGTTTGTGGAGTGTGTTGTGTGCTGTGTTTGTGGAGTGTGTTGTGTGTTTATGGAGTGTGTTGTGTTTGTGGAGTGTGTTGTGTTTGTGGAGTGTGCAGTGTGTTTGTGGAGTGTGCAGTGTGTTAGTGGAGTGGGGATTTGATTGGCAACTGGGTTGCAGCGGCCTTTGGTGTTGAGTGTGCCACAGGTATTTGTAAAACTCAAGCCTGTTGCACTTTTGTATGTATTTTGGTGGTGTGTTTGGTGGATTATTTTAGGATTATGAGTTATTTCAGCTGTAGGATGTGTAGCATGAGTTTGTCTTTCAAGATACACTGTGGTGTTTATGAGTTTAGTATAACTACAAAAATTCTAGATAAGCACAACTATATAGAATACACTGAATCTCCTATAGTCTGTAGTTTTGAGACACAATCACACCAACAGAATATTGAGGTGCAAAGTGCCATCATGACCTTAGTTATCCTTTTGACATTCACACCAAATCAGAATAAACTGTTTAATTGTATCAGGAGTCGATACTCGGAAACGGGCATTTCTTTTACAACATTACAATTTCAACTTTGAGCCACAGACTCATGGTAAATCTAAAATGTTTTCAACCTTTGGTAAGATGTAAATCATGCGTACACATCATGAGCTTGACTATGTGCTGTGTTCCTGAGGAACAGCCATGCTCCCAGTACCATTCTTCCTTCCCATCTCTCTATGCTAAAAAGTTGCTCCAGGACCTAATCTCTGTTTGGTGCTGATACTTACCCTATCCCTCAGTGGTTCTCCAGATAATGAAACAAATGTCAGCAATCAATTCACTGCTCATAATCTTTGTAAGGTGTGTGTGTGAGTGTGTTTTCTGCGTGCTGTGCATTTAATGTATGTCAGTATGCATTTCTGTATGGGGACCATTTCTTGTAAAGTATTTTAGGTCAAAGTAGTGGCAATAATAAAAAATAAAGTCAATATTAAGTCTGGTAATAAAATAACAAAAGAGGTCAAGTAATTTGACAGAATTCCTCATTGTAGAAGTACTTCTAAATCCCTAGCTCTTCAGTAGTAGTCTAAAACACAAATATGCATTTGTTGGTTAAGCATTCAAACGGATACCTGGCCGGTTGACAAAACCATAATTGTACAGTGAAATCTCTCCCCTCACATGAGCTGAGTATTTTCCCATGAGCTGAATTTCGTATGTATGTGTGACACAATGTAGACCCAAAGTGTTTTCAAGATGCCAATAAAAATATTATTGTGTTAAATGTAAATGTTTCTCTGTGATTTCTTAATCTCTGGTGCACTTTAAACCTGTATTTCATTGCAATATTACATGTGAGTCAACAAAGATAAGGTTGAAGTAATGTAACAACCTAGATAATCAACAAACCATGTAAAACACACCTCCATTCAAGCAGAGAGTTACATTTTAAGATGTTTCTTTCAGACTACAGTGTATGTATGTGTTGTTTTCTTAAATCAGACAGTATTTGCATAGAAGTACCCTACGCTTAAGTCTTTAATGTTAACACAGCTGCATCATGTAATCCGGGGACCACTATCAGACACTAGCCTGGTTAAACAGAAACATACTGAGATCCGACCAGTTTCACCAAGCTAAGGGGAAACACTGTGTTCAAGTAAACACACATGGGTTTGCAGTGCATAAATCTAAGCTACCTAACCCTAACCTTAACCCCACATAAAAACACATGGGTTTGCAGTGCATCAAGCTAAGCTACCTAACCCTAACCCTAAACTAAACCTAACCCCACATAATAACACATGGGTGTGCAGTGCATCAAGCTAAGCTACCTAACCCTAACCCCACAGCTTTAGTCTAATCTAGCTTTAGTGCACTTCAATTCCTCTGTAAACCCGGTAAGCGGCAGTTCCAGAGCTACTTTCCCATAAAGAGCCAGCCTACTAAAACACCCAGGGCACCCCTAGCCATTTCCTAGCATAAAACCTTGACTCTTCTTTCTAGCTTTTCAACCTTAGTGATGGGTACATCATACACTGTCAATGGCCACATGAGCCAGGGTAGAAGTCCAAACTGTAGGCACCATAGTTTTAGCTTTCCTGGCAACCCTGACTTCTCAATGTTCTCTAGGCCTCTGTTCAGTTCTACCCTTAATTCCTCCACCTGATCCGAGTCTTTAAGGGTAGCATTGTACCATTTTCGAGACTTTTGACAGGCTGTTCGATCACGGTTGGAATTGGATCCTCATCTATGAAGAAAATTTTGTTGCACAATTTTCCCTTAACAATTGATATGCTTCTGGATTTGCTTGGTTTTACTTTCATTCTAGCCCATTTAAGGTTATCATTAAGTTTGCTTAGCAGTCTTTTAGTACACAGAGCAGTTCTCAATATTATCATATCATCCATATATGCTCGAATGGGAGGGAGACGTAATCCTGCCCTTAACTTTTGCCCGCCAACGACCCATTTTGACGCTCGGATTATTACTTCCATAGCCATAGTAAATGCCAAGGGTGAGATTGTACATCCGGCCATGATGCCAATCTCCAGACGTTGCTATTCGGTGGTAAATGTCGGTGTATCAAAACACAATTGAATGTCCTGAAAGTATGCCTTAACCAGGTTTAAAATTGCATTTGGTACTTAAAAAACTCAAATGCAGACCACTAAAGCTTGTGGGGCACAGAACCAAATACGTTTGCCAAGTCCAGGAAAATTACATGAAGGTCCTTTTTCTCACGGTTTGCCAATTGAATTTGGTGCCAAATCATGCTAGTGTGCTCCAGAAACCCGGAGAAGCCTGAAATGCCTGCTTTCTGTACTGAAGTATCTATTAACTTGTTCTTTGTAAGGTATTCGCTCAGTCTTTGTACTACTACGTTAAAAAATATTTCCCCCTCCACATTAAGCAAGCAAATTGGTCTGAAATCGCTAATGTCACTAGAATCTTTCTCTTTTGGAATCAGTACTCCTCTGGCTCAACGCCACGATCTGGGAATGATTTGTTTTTCCCATGCTAGCTTCAGTAGTTTCCAAAAGAAATGTAGGACATCAACGTAGGTGCATTTTTATACAGTCTGTAAGGTACGCCGTTAGGTCCTGGTGCCGATGCTGCTCTTGCACGTCTGATATTTTCCACCTCTTTCCATTTTGGAGGGCTAGTGTCCATTTGTTCTACTGGGTCCTCAAATGGTGGAATATCAGCGGGAACTGTGAGTTCCTCATGCATTTTCTCATTTGTGTGAGTTTCTTTTAGGTGGGAATCCAGTTCCTGTTTGGTTGTCTTTTGCTTTGTTGAACAAGGACTTCGTAAACTTCAAGGGGTCTTTGTAGAATTGACTCCTTGCTCGTTCTTTCTTCTTTCGGTTTCTTCATAGGTTCGCCTCAATGTTGACAACCGCTTCTTTAGGCTGTCCTGCAAGTCTTTAATGCCTGCCGTTTCTGATTCAGATGCCATTTTCCATTGCTTTTTTAATAGCCTTCTTTCTTTTACTAGCTTGTCGATCTCTTGTTGCCTCCTCGATTTTCTTGGCTCCACCTGGGTTTTTTGAAGTTTCTCCAATAGCCCAAATCTCTCCTTTCCATATTCATATATGATATCCCCTATTTTATCTAGATTCCTTTGCACTGTGCCCCTTCGCTGTTCAAGTGTCTTTTTTAGATTTATCTTCTTATCTTCTATTTTCTTACTTTTGTGTATTCTCAAATCCCTTACAGTTGTTACCTTTTCCCAGCCACAAGGGCAGATCTGGTGACTTTTAACTATGATTGCATTGGTTTCTGAAGTGCTTCTCACGCTCATAGTCATTGCGTTGCTTAGTCAAAACCTCTCGCAGACTCTAGGGGTATTTTCACTTTAGTTTTGTTAGTAGCTTTTTGCGGGTGCACTCAGTCCACAGAATAGTGTTTAGTGCTGCAGACATGAGTTGCTAGCCCATGTCTGCCCCATTGGGGTCTATTCCCTCCGGTCATTAGCCCCACAGCAGGATTTCTGTAAAAAACATATGAGTTCTCACAAATTATTCACCCCATTTATGTATGTCAACATATACAAAATGTACATGAAAACGATATAAAATCTCTATGATTTGCATTTTAAACATATACAGTGCATCCGGAAAGTATTCATACCCCTTCACTTTTTCCACATTTTATTCTGTTACAGCCTAATTCCAAAATGGAATACCATCCCTACAGTGAAGCATGGTGGTGGCAGCATCATGCTGTGGGGGTGTTTTTCAGCAGCAGGAACTGGGAGACTAGTCAGGATCAAGGGAAAGATGAATGCAGCAATGTACAGAGAGAGCCTTGATGAAAACCTGCTCCAGAGCGCTCTGGACCTCAGACTGGGGCGAAGGTTGACCTTCCAACAGGACAATGACCCTAAGCACACAGCCAAGATAACAAAGGAGTGGCTTTGGGACAAGTCTGTGAATGTCCCTGAGTGGCCCAGCCAGAGCCCAGACTTGAACCCGATTGAACATCTTTGGAGAGGTATGAAAATGGCTGTGCACCGGCGCTCTCCATCCAACCTGATGGAGCTTGAGACGATCTGCAAAGAAGAATTGGAGAAACTGCCCCAAAATAGGTGTGGCAAGCTTGTAGCATCATACTCAAGAAGACTTGAGGCTGTAATTGCTGCCAAACGTGCTTCAACAATTTATTGAGTAAAGGGTGTGAATACTTATGTACAGTACATGTGATATTTTATTTTTTTATTTTTAATATATTTGCAAAAACTTTTTTCACTTGGTCATTATGCGGTATTGTGTGTAGAATGTTGAGGAATTTTTTTATTTAATCCATTTTGGAATTAGGCTGTAACATAATAAAATGTGGAAAAAGTGAAGGGGTATGAATACTTTCCGAATGCACTGTATGGCTTTATGTGCCTCAATCTAGGAAAAGTGCAAGGAACATATGTTTATTAAATTAGCACACCATTTTTATATAGTAACATATTAGAAAATAATGAGAAATCCCAACATTTGAAAATTTAAATAATATATTTAATCCAGGAAATGCAAAAACGAAGTGCAGTTCGCCTGACCAAAACATGCTCTGATAAACAGACGTCATTCTATATTCAGGACAACAGGACTTCAGCCAAAAAACTAAAAAAAGTCCTTCTGATGACCAATTTTGAGAGTTAACTGGGTTTTAATTGTCCAAAAGCAACAGGGTTCCCTCAGTTTCTTTGTCTTCATGTTTCTTGCTCTCAACCCGTGTCTTGCTCCGGAGCTCATCAAGATTGGCGTTGATCGCTGCTCCTATTTATAAGGGCGTAGCCTGGGGCCATTGTTTCAGTGTGGCTCCTATGAATAAATAAATTATTAATTAATATTAGTCAGTAACAGTGACACATTTTTTCCTAAAATGGGTGAACGTTTCCTTAACATTTATCCCCATATCCTTTACATTTTCATTCATGTTAGCCTCACACATCACAAACAAACACACATCAACTTACTACAAATGGTATCAACTTTTTGGGGGTCCAAAGCAGTCCTGCTTTGCCTTCCCAAGTTGCTCTTCAGGAGAACAGCCACCGGAAACACAGCCATGAGCATTGTCCATAGGAAGACAGACACTGAACAGGCATTCAACAATGAAGCCCACGCCAGTTTGTCACAGAACACTTGTGTTCACAGATTGAAATTTACCCAAGAACACAAGATTAATAGAGAAGGCCTATTTTATAATCCAAATGACATGATTTCTGTGTAGACACATTTCGAAAATATGCTGGGCGAAAAGGCACACTAGCGTTACACGTTTGACCCCAACCAATGAACACGTTTATTACGACCCAGTGTCAAGTTCACCATTGTAGGAGATTTCACACAACACAAGGCAAGCAAAGGCATAAAAAAATTCTGACATGCTAGAGTATGTTTGTTGGTTTGTATTTGTAAATGGCCAGACCATCGCTGGAAATGTGTCTTAACCGGCTAGATCGTGTTAAGAACAGCCTGAATTTGTGTAGTCTGAGGCTGGCATAATGTTATGTTATACATGAAAATAAAACGTAAAGTGTGATATGAAATAGCTAGGTAGTTAACATTAGCCAAGTCTACCTAAGGCTAACATAGCTAGCGCTAGTGCTAACGTTATTTCACAAGTTCAAAACTATGAAGCTAACTTTTTAGATGATACTGTAACTTCACTTGACGATACCGCTAGACAATTGTGTGGTTATAACGTTATCAACAAAAAAAACTGCTGTATCAAAGTAGGCAAGATGAATGTCGAGATTTAAATATTTAATTTTAACATACCTAGTGACGTTTTCATCCATCTCATCAAGTTCACCAAATCACTGAGGTCACAGTTCACAGGTGCAACTGACGCACAGCAAGTTCAAGTTACATTTTTTAAATGTTAGCTATGTCTGAGAAAAAATATATAGCCTACATAGCTATAGTATACAAACACAGAACTAGTGCTAACAGCAACATAAGATATATATTTGACTAGAACGCGTACACCCCTATATTTCCCATTTGGTAACGCACAAGAACGTATGCATTGCAAACAGTGTTGCCAAGTCTGCTTATAAGAAGCGACATTTGGGCTTGATTTTTTGTAAAGTCACTTACAAATATTGGTAGTCCTGCGTTGCATTTTTTTGGGCTTGTTTCTGAAGTGTAAATACTTATTTGGGCTTGCTCCCTATATGTCTAACGTTAAGTGTAGTTTCACTGAGCGCCATCCAAGCAGATGGGGTATGTTTTACCCAAGGTATGTTTCATAGCAATTTACGCTGCATCTCTAAACTACTCCGAGCAGTTTCATGTTCGTGGTTAACTCCATGTCAAGCACTCTATGCGGTAATCAGGAAAATTGTGCTGCATTAAGTGTTGTAAAACTTCTGGAGTGGACACATGTTTTTTTTGGCAGTCGTTTAGTTAAATCAAAATTAACACTTCATTTTACAGCATATAGTCTAAATGTTAGTATATAGGCTAAAAAGCTCTTGCCAATTCAAAGTTATATTCCAAAAAGTGTATCGTTCAACCTTTACTTAACAGTTAATTTAAAAAAAGTATAATTATACACATTGGTTAAAATTCGAATTTGGTTAGAAAATTTGGGAGAGTAAAATTTACCGTAGCTTTGCAGAAACATGCACATACGACAAGAATACTATTACGACTTTACTCTCGGCAATGCGCTGCCAAGATTTAGCCGTTTATTTAAACTACTCATATCCTGACATTATCAACGTGCTGTCTTTTGGGGTTCAAAAATGAGCATGAGCCATTGGCCAAAATAAATGCTTATGTTGCCAACCGCACCCCTTTTATGTGAATGCACACAAACTCCATGGAGTTAAAACCACAAATGTAAGTATTTTCTTTGCTAATAAAGACAAAAAAATTACAATAACCCTTGTATTTTCTTAGTTTAATATCATTTCAATTTATTATTAATCTTTTCTTTATAACAAACATAACATTAAAAAAAGTATAATAGTATAAAACTATAAAGATCGATAGTTTGCTATTGTTTCTAGCTAGTTAGCTAATGTCTCAACAGTGTTTAGCTGATTTGTGCATATTTCTGTGTCGTACTTCCCCACTATAATGGCATACCGATATGAAATATGCACGAAATTTAAACTTACGTTCAGCAGCAAAGTTGCTGCGATTGTCCTCTAATGTCACAGTGCAGACTGGCAGGGTAGGACCGATTGCTAGCCTACACAGTACAGAGCACTGCTTTTGTATTAGGGATGGGCATTTTAGGCCATATCACTATTCGAATATTCTATAAAAACATATTTTGGATAATCAATTAACCGAAAAAAATAAAAATAATTTTTTTTCTCTCTCTTACTATAGCGCACTTGTAATGTAGCCTGAATGTCTTCTATGAAAATGTATCTAATGCATTTTAATTGTGCTTGGTTATGTTATAAGGCAGTGTTGTTCTTTATTTGATAACTTGTTTGATCGATTGATAGCGTGAAACATAAACATAAACATGAACAAATCGTGAGCTTTCATGCTTTTCTATCTCTATCAGATAAATGTCTCTGTGATAATACCATTAATGTCATATAAGGGAGGTAAAGCTAGAAAACCCCCACCTGATGACATGCTATTTTCAGTATGATTCACCTGTCCATGCAATAAAATTAACATACCTGTTATTTTGATAATCTGGGCTTGTCACCCTTATAGTTCACAGTTATCGCAAGCAATAGCATTGGTTTGTTTTAAATCTGATCAATCTGAACAAACAGCCTGGCAATTTTTTGATTATTGATCTTTTGATATGAGAATGGACACATCCGTTTTTTGCAGAACTAAAGTTAACATCGTTATCATATATTGTATGTAACACGGATATGTAACACGTGGCCATATCATCCAGTTCTGACGTATAATACATTTTCATTTGTTTTGTTTTCTATTAGGAGATTGTATAGCTCACAATGAGTGCTGACACCAGAGTCCGATCCCTCTACTTTGGGCACATCTTCTTCATTGCAGCCTCTCCCATTTCTACACTAAGCCCCCCAACCCTAACCCTAACCCTAACCCTAACCCCTACACCAGAAAAGAACAAAAGGAGGAAAACTCATTTTACGGAGGATTTTCTAACACAGGAAAGTGCTAAAGAACAGAAGCACTGGGAGAAAAAAGTAAATCAGGTCAGTAAATAAGTACTGGAATAATATTATGAAATAATATGGAAATGATGAGGAAGTTTTAGCTCTTCTTACAATTTCTTGCAGAATCCCTTTGCATTCTTCATTACATGACTGAGGCATCGAGGAAGAATTGGAATGGCAAAGTCTTCTTCTTTTCCATTACCTGTTGCTATTTTTTATTTATTATTATATTATATTTTGTACTGATTGATGGTGTCATTAAGGGTTTTTTGCACAAATGATAGGCAAATTGCCTGCATCACAGACCACCATGACAGCTTTTCTTGAGTTCTTCCTTCCATGGAACCTAGTAACATCGGTCAGGAATGCATCAGGAAGTAAAGAATTGATGCTGTGTAAATAAACAATGTCCTCCCTGCATCGCTGTTGGAATATGTTAATGCTCCTTCTAGACCAAAGAAGAAGCCCTTTAGGGTGCATTAAAACCTTTTGTAGAACCTCATCTGGAGCATTTGTTTTTTCATCAAGCACCATTTGAAGACTGGTCAGTTCATTTTCATGCCTGCGACTGTTCTTCCTTGCTTCCCATGATATGGTTTTTAAAACGTTGGACCTGGGTGCCTGCTCCCTACAGCCAGATGCAAAAACATCGTCAGATAAGGCAGTTCAATTCTCCAAATCCAACCTTTGTGGCAGCTGTGACTGCAGTTTGTGACTGGTTGTTGGCCTGTCATTTGCTCTTACAGGCCTTCTTTTCACTTCTTTTCTATTGTGACGGCATTCCTTTCCAGTAAGTTCTACCTAGCCTTTAGGTCTTGGTGATTTTCAATTCTGACTTCTACTTTCACAGGGCAATCAGCAAAATGGCAGTACCCCAGACATGAAAATGATTTTGTGTGCTGCCAGCTGTTAACCGATGCCTTTTGAAGCCAAATAAGCAATATGGAAAAATGCTTCTAATTCCTTTTGAAATTATATTTGTTCATTACAAACTCTGAAATGTTCTCTTTACCCTTTTTCTTTTGAGTGTCTTCCAGTCTTTCTGATCAATGAAAAAAAAATTCCCCAACCTCAATTAAGGCAACCTCACTGGTGGGTGATGCAGTTAACTCAAATGACCTAAAGTGTTCTCTATACCATGCACACAAGCCTTTCACAATAAAACTTAGGTTGTTCCAAACAAGGCAGATTTGGATAACTCTTGCAAATCCTGGCAGTCCACCAGAGGATCCATGAGCAATTATCATTCCATTTCTCTAAGTTATACCATTGCTTGACACCTGTTTAGTCAAATGTACCTGAGTCACACCTGGGAACTTTTGCCTCAGAGTGGATGCAACTAGCTCACTCAAAACATCTAAAATAACTGTTGACACACTGGTGACTTCCAACCTGGATTTGAGACTTAAAGAATGCAAATAGTACCCATTCATCAGCTGATGTTTTACTGACAGTGAGCGTGGTATGTTTCGAAAGCAATTTGTATGTCGAGCAACCTTTTTAAAGAAGCTGTGCTTGGATTCAAAACGCATAGTCCATAACGTGCCCGGAAGCCCGTGAAATGGAATCATTTGAGGATAGTGCTCAGAAAGTGGTGTTTAGGTAAGAGCCTAATATCTGGGAATAGTTCCAACATATTTTTTCCAGTGAACAGGGGCTACGGCAATTTCAACATTATCCTTTAAATCTAGAATAACCTGCCAGGCTAGCTCGTCTTCGGGTACCAAATGTCCTATCATGAATGGAAGTAATCTCAGTAAGTTCCAGTTCTCATGTGCATGTGAGTGAAACGTACCATAAACATTAGTGATAAATGTACATCCTAGAAACATACAACTAATAGTTTCATGGTGCCTAAGATGTCTGTTGATATGGAGAAAATATTCACTTTCTGTTGCAAACACGTTACGTGCACACACCTGACAATAGAAAGTGGATAATACTAATGGCTGTGGAATGGCTTGCTTCACATGGGCTCAGTATGTGTGACTCAACAGGTTATTCCATGTCTTAAAAGTACATGGACAATCAGCGTAAGCTCATGGATAACGATATTTTCGGCCATAATGACCATGTTTTAGCTTAAAATTTTTAAGCAGCTGATACCTGCTGGCTAATGATGTACAGCACGCCTTACACTCCCACATTCATTCCTAAAAAAAACAGAACATGTTTTATCAAGGTAGGTTTCATCATGTTGATCAAGAAACAAAATGCTTTGTGTTAAATATAGGCAAAATGTATGTGTAAGGTTTATGAAGATAATAAAAAGTGAACATACAATTGAATACAATGTTACCTGACAGTCGGCACTATACTGACTTAAATAACAGGTTGCTGGTGTTTGCAGGAAGTTGTCAGATATCTAAAATCAAACAAGAGCAATGATCATAATCCCAGCAAAGCAATTATTGCTGCAAGATCTTTCCAGTATTGAATTTTGTTTTTGTGATAATCATGTTAGCCTAACCTAATATTGGGTAGAAGTGACTAACATAGAAAGTAGGGCTGAACGATTAATCCATTTTACATCGAAATTGAGATGCAATGGCTGCAATTTAAGATAGCTGGTCTTAACCCAGAGTTTAAACGGTCAATGCTTTCACAAATGCATGCCGTCCTCGTGTGAAAGTTGTTGTGCAACCGCCAAATATGTAGATGTAAATCTCTGTGTAAGGAGGAAATGTTTCCTCTGGCAAAGCTTACCATAGGTAGGAAATGTCGTCAAGCTAGAAACAGGAGAGAAATGCTTTGCTGAACTGTTGACCTAATACGGTAAAACTCATGTTAAAGAGGCTGTTGCTGGAGAGAAATGCAGCAACACAGTCTTTTGAGAAAGTATTTTTAGAATTGTCTGAGGTTCAAAGGAGGGGCCATGGGGTTAGAATACCTTTAAATATCGAAAGCCCAAAACCCTCGGGGGTGCAGTCTTAGACTGGATCTGAGCTAACCATGGGTTAAGCTCTTATCTGGGGACTGACGCCCCATCTTGCTGGGGCGCAGTCACAGGACCCCATTTGAGCTAACCTTACGTTAAGCGGGGTTACTGGTGACCAAAGCCCCACCCGTTCGCGGGACGCACCTCTTATCCAACAAGAAAGTCTCGAACAGGAGCCTATCTCTGACCTTGATTGGGGGCACGTAATCTTGAGACTGGGTAAGGCATCTTAAATGCTCAATACTTGGTACTTATTTTACTGGATAACATCTTAAAATGCTCAATACATGGTGTTTATTTGAACTCTTAGACAAGTTCATTAATGTTCTGTGTGTTTGCCATTAATGTTCTGTGTTTGGCTTATTGTTGCTTTGCTGCTATTGCTATTATGACATACACATCCATGTACCATTGCTTCAATTAATCTTACATAAAAGAGCATGTGCATGTGGATGTTGTAACCTGATACTCTGTGCCTCGCTAATAAAAACCTTTTTTTGGGAAATAAATACCAGGCTCTGAGACTCTGACTATAATAAGATAGTTTGGTCTCCTCCTGGGCTCTAACTACAAAAGTAGTTTTGTCGTCTCTGAAAGACACAGCTGCCTTCGAACAGGTGCGCTTAGTCCTCTCTCACAAACAGACACCCAGAGCGGCAGCCCCATGGCAACTGCGAGTGTGTGAGTGGGGCCTCCCTCCCACAGCTTCCTGACCGCGTAAACGTCTCTTCAGCTGCACACAGGAGAAGGTGGTTGTTCTTGAACACAGGGTAAGAAACACCCAAGGTCCCATCCCTCTAGTGGGAAAAACAGTACAAAAGTTGGGGTAGGGGGAATAGGACTGGCGAGTATCTACACAGGGAAGAAAACCGAGATCTAGCATGTTTGAAAGGGGGCCTCCAGGCCTGTAGCTCGTGCGCCTCACAGAGACACAGAGACAGAGGAATAGGCACGGGATGGGATTGGCCTGTAGCTCGTGCGCCTCACAGAGACAGAGGAATAGGCACGGGGTGGGATTGGCCTGTTGCTCGTGCGCCTCACAGAGACAGAGGAATAGGCACGGGGTGGGTAGAGAGGTGGAGTTCTCCTTTCCGATGGGGGACACATAAGGGTCACGTGGTTATCCATGTGTCAGTAGCCCCGAGGAACGCGTTCCAGGTATTGTGATTGACCGAGGAGGGCCTAAACATGGAGGCTAGTTCGTGGATTCTAGCTTTGTAGCATGGTGGTTTAATTCCCTCCGAAATGAAGGCATCCACCTGGGAAAGATGCAATGCCCTGATTAAGGTGCCGATTACCTTGGCTGCGTTAGTTACCGACTTCCTGTAGGCGTGCCTGGCCTCACCCCTGATGATGCTATGCCTGGATAGCGGCAGGCCTGTTGCTGTACCCGGTGTTTAGAGGGGAGACCCGTCGGCTGCGGTGGTCTGTTCCACTGAGGGGTTGCCAGTAGTGGTGGTGTGCGGCTTGGAAGGTGGGATAGTGACTCCCAATCGTTTTAGCTGTTTCCTGGGGGTGTTTGTGGTTGGTATGGTGGTCATACTTGCGAAGGCCTGGTGGCGAGGGTTCCATCGTGTTCTTTTGCTGGTTTGTTGAGGGTGGGGGCGAGGGAGGGTGCCCTCCTGAGGATGGGCGGCTCGTGCCGAAGCCTTCGTGTGCCTCTTGAGGAGTGAGGCTGGGTGCCGGCGGCCAGGGTGGGCCTTTATACCAGTCCTTTGAGGGTAGGGGCCCGGAGGGGTCCCCTCCCGAGGACGAGCGCAGCGTGGTGGAGCGGCTAGACTCCTGTTAGGGGGTATGGTGGGGTGGCGACGGCTCGGGTGCGTCTTAGAACCAGTCCATCGAGGGTAGGGGCCAGTGGGGGTTCCCTCCCTAGGACGAGTGGAGCGCGCCGAAGCAGTCATGGGTCTTTTTTGTGGGCCGGGGGTTGTTGTTGCCCGGACGTGGGGGACTGGGTGTTGGGCGGCGCTGTTGGGTAAGATCCAGACGTTGCCCCCTAGCCCAAGCTGGCTTTTTGGAGCGCTCCCAGAGCCGAGTCCCAGCCTCTGTCTTGGGGCCGGTTGTGTGTGTTGGTCCCGGTACAAGTTCGAACCCAGAGGTCCAGAGTTCTGGCAAGCCCCCTGATAGGCCCCATGATCAGTGGGTTGGGGTTGGAGAAGGGGCCGGTGGTAGGTTGGGTAGGGGGCGGGATAATGGGCAGTGCAGACGGAGATGGAGGGCTATGTGGATAACTGGTGTATGTGCTGCGATGTGTGTGCTGCGGTGTAGGTGCAAAAACAGATAAACAATATATATCTCTATATACAACAACACTAAAAATAACAATAAAGGGGAGTCCAGGGAAGTGGGGTATGGGCCGTGTAGGGTATGGTGACGTCTGGGCAGTACGGGGCGGTGGAAGGCTGGGTGGTAAGGTGACAAGTCGGTCGGAGGGGTGGTGTGAAAGGCAGGGGAGTCAAGGGGGGCAATGGGTGGGGGGGAGTCCTGGTTAAGGGTTATGGAGGCATGGATGGGAGGAGAGGATGGGCAGGAAATGAGGGTGTGATGGGTAGATGGAATGGGGGAGGCAGTCAGGTGTAGTCCTGTGAGACAGAGCAAGGTGTATTGGTAAAGCAGGTGTAGCTGGCTTACTCATCTCAGTGTGTTCCAAGCCCGGTGGTCTTATCTAAAATACAGGTGTCCCAGATTCAAGGCCAGTATAAGGTGAATGGTGTAAATCATATGGCAATGGGGAAAGGCCCAGGGAAGTGGTAACCTGATGATGGTTGGTGGGGGGAAAAAACATCTATATTGTACATATGTGCGGCAAACGGTGACCTGGTGTTGCGCCGGAATGTAGAAGGAATAGAAGTGACGTGTCAGCCAATCGGACGTGTTCTATCTTAGGTAAATTAGCATGTGCAGATCCCTACTGCGCATGTTGGACATCGTGAGTCTCATGCAAAAAATATATTAAATAATAAACAACGTGTTCAGAAGCATTCCTGGCTCCCCTTCTGGCTGTACACCAGAGTTATGGGATAGCAAATGATCTGATAATTATATATGTGATTATAAGTGGGGACGAAGTTAGTGAAAGCACTCATTATAATAATATATATAGATGGGAAAACGGGTCACTGGGTGAGACGGCCAGTATCGTGTCGACACATTGTTTAGTTAGCCATGTGGAGCTAACGTGCTGTTGTGCACGTTAGCATATTAGCAAGCTGGTTAGCCAAGTGGTAAGCTAATAGGTCAACAGATACGAGATGGGCCAGGCTCGCACAAGTGACGCAGTAGTGCGATCAATGCTACGTTAGCACGAGTATCCCAGTGCTAATTAGCGGACCATCCCATGAGTTCCGAGGGAGGCCTTATGGTGTTGTGCGTTACTTACAGTGTCCAAGGGGTGGAGAGATTAATGGGGTCCAGGTAGTGGATTGTCAAAGGTGCCGTCAAACAATGATGGAGTAGGAGGTGGAAACAATCAAATGAAGGGAATAGTAGAAAAAGTAGAAAAGTGGACGAGGGCCAGAGGGATTATATGTTTATATTGCGTTATCAGAGGTACTAGCACATGCGAGTCAGCAGAGAAAGTTTCTTGTTCGTTGGTCTCCAATATATACTTAGAGGCGTGGGGGAGAGGCCCCCCTCCTGGTGGTATCCTGGGGTTTGATTAGATGAGACCCTATTGACAGGTCGTCATCATATGTCCATTGCCAATTGGAAACAAGGAGGCGTTTCAGTATGGAAGCACGCTCACCAGTTCCAGGCAAACTATGGCCCTAGGCTGATGTGCAAGGGTGCAGTCATGCTAGGGTTTTGAGGTGCATTAGAATGCGGCCATGTTAGGGATTAGAGTTGCACCAATCAAATAGAGGTGAGGGGCGTAAACTGAGTAGTGGGGGACCTCTAGAGGTTGTAGGGAGTCCACAGACAGTGATATAATACCTTATGGTGATAGGCAATTGCATGTGTTGGGGAGGGGGGAGGGGGGGTTTTAAGAATCCTGAGGCTGTAGCGTGAGTGGCAGATAAAAAGATCTTTAAATGAGTTATGGTCCCAGTTTTGCGGGTGTGTGGTGGAAGAAGTCAAGAACCAGTCTGATAAACATTTTGGACAGTATATTGTGTATATACAATAATGTTATCACTTCATTTCACATTCCAGGTTATTTTCAGAACAGTACGTATAATTTACACAGTGTATATTGTAACATACCAGTAAGCATGGAGGCTTATAGGTCTGTTAGATAGTTCATTTACACAGGTGTCAGCCTTTAGTGTAATTATAGACTATCACAATTCCAAATTCAACCAGTAGGTGGGAGTATCAGCGAGAGTATAAACCAGCTGTTCTCCACTACTCAGTGAACATCCATAGAAAATTATGAAGGTTATGGGATAAACCTTAACAATGGCCTTTTGGGTATGATCACCTTTTTGTGTGTATATGATACAAGTCCTGCATCACACGTATTATGCTCCAGAGAGATATACCTGCATTTGATCTCAACAATTATTCACAAAGTCCAGTGAGTGGAAAACAACATGAATGAATGTGGGGAGATTGATAGGTATCAGGGACCATCAGGGCATTGTTTGTGGCAAAAGGGGAAGTGATTGAAGGGGTAAGATTGTTTACGTGTTGGTCCGCCGACCCCATCTGCATTTCTTTAAAAGCATCGAGCAGCTGTCCTGTCAGAGTTAAAGATAAGAATGTTAAACAATAAAATTGCATACATCTTACATGAAATGTCTAAAGGTGGAATATGGCAATGTAAAAAAAAAGGCTTTGCACCGATGCTTCTGGTAGGCCTTTTTGGGGGGGCTGTCCTCCTCTTGGATGGGGTGGCCCCTTTCCGCCTCTTGGTGGCTGCTGTCTCTGGGGTCTTGAGGGCAGCCACCTTTTTTGACAGGCCCTGCACCACCGCCTGCAACTTCCTAATGGAATTGCTGGCCCTGGTGGTCTCTCTGATGGCATTTAGGCTTTTTCTGATGGCCTTGCCTTTGGCCTCCTGGACCAATTTCTTTTTCGGTCCATCCTTAGCGGATAGAGAGCACAAAATATCACCTTTATCCAACATGTTTTGTAAGAAACTATTTTAAGCAGTGGAAGAAAAGTTATTGTTTTTAATGCTCAGATTGGTAATTTGAAGAAATCCTGTAAATATTCAACAAATGATCGGAATGTACCAGCAATAAATGAACTGTGGACAGGTGCCTGTCCAGCCTTGCCCTGGCCTTCCCGCATATGGGACATTCGACAGGTCCTGCAAATCTAAAAAGAATAATTCATATACATTAAAGCAAAACCAAATGTGGACAACAAATGAGAACTCATACCGTTTAATCTTGGAACCCCTGTTTGTTTCTTAATTTGATTACCTCTGGGAATTTTGGGCTGTCAGGTACTTCCTCTCCTTTGGTGAGGCGATTTTGTGCAAATCACGAAGGTGCTCTGATACATTTGCATACCTGCATCTGCAAATGGGACACTTTTTCGCGGTGGGTGGTGCCTTAAAACCCGGTAGATGAAAAGAAATGAAGGGTTTGGGTGAATGTGAAATTTGACGAACCAAGAAATTGTAAACATAGATACTTAGGCCAGACAATCGTCTCTTACCATGATTACGTGTCTCCTTCAAAGGACCAACAACAAAACAGGTTTAGGGGAGACAGAGAAAAAAAGATAAATTTTTAATGTACATTTTCAAAGATTTTGTTAAATTGTACTGACACGTTCCTTCAAAAGCAGCATTTTCAAGGTAAGTACCACAGAAATTTACATTGTTCCTTAAAAAACCTACTTATAAGGCAGCTAACACATATTCATACGATGCTCGTTAAAAAGCCAAATATTCAAGGTAAGTAAGCAATATTAATCCAATTTCCCTTCAAAAGCCGCATTTTTAAGGTAAGTAACCCACATTCATACATCATTCCTTAAAAATCAATACTTTCAAGGTAGGTAACCCACGTTTATACGTTGCTCATAAAAAAGTCAAATAATCAAGGTAAGTAATACATGTTAATCCAACGTCCCTTCAAAAGACGCATTATCAAGGTAAGTAACCCATGCTGATACAACGTTCCTTTAAAAGCCTGAATTTCAAAGTAGTTCTAAGGTAGTTTCAAGCTAATACATAACTGTAACAAAAGCCATAATATTTAGGAATGCCACAAAAACTTAACTTAAAATTCCGTATTTGTATCAAAAGACTATTATTACATTTATATTTCTTACAATAAAGCCAATAAGAACACATACATTTTAATATAGCATACTAAAAAACTCTTTGTGCCAGTACCAAAGCATTAAACATGACAATAGACTTAAAACAAGTTATACTTACAATGAAAAATTAGGGAAATGTGTCCAACGGTGAAGTCAAGTTGAAACCTTAATACCTCACAAATCCGGCTTTTACCAACTATTGATGTGTTCGCTCTGAAGGTCGGCAATAAATGAGGTACCCAGGCCTCTTTCCCCTGCTATTTGTGGCCGCCTCAGATGTGATGTCACAGATCCTAATTGGTTAACCTTTTACCCTCCTTTTTATTATGTCCTGGTACTGAATCTTGTAAATCCGTATTTTCAACAGTTGACCATATGGCCTGGTTTTCAAACTCTAAAATCCATATTTTTAAGTTTCGATTTTTCCCAAATAGTTAATGTCCCTCAAAAAAAAGCCAAAATTTTGAGATTCTTGAATCACCTTCTACCCTTCCCAAAAGATCAAAATTAAAAGCCGTAATTTTGAGGTTTTAATGAGGATCTTTGCAAATGAAGGGTCCTCAGTGACTACTTGAACATAGCCAAGTCCTTAGAAGAAATGTCCCTCAAAAGGCCGGAACATAAAGTTTTTCGTATCTTGAAAATCCGTAATTCTAAGGTTTTTCAGACTGAAAATGCCATGCATATCCCACAAAAAGCCAGAATACCAAGGCTTCAGAATCCACATTATCCCCTTACAAATCCGTATTTTGTATTCAAATCAAAATCCGTAATTTAGAGGTTTAATTGTGGATTTTTTAAAAGCCGTAATTCTAAGGTTTTTCGGAAGGAAAATGCCATTCATATGCCTCAAAAAGCCAGAATTCCAAGGCTTGTAAATCCACATTCTCCCCTTAAAAATCAGTATTTTGTAATCAAATCATGTACCCAGGATAGGTGAGTGCATGTCGGCTGTGCAACCTTGAAATTCTGGCCTCATACCGCTGCTGGTGGAGGAGGTAGGGCCCCCAGAGTGTAACTTTTACCCAGGCCAGGTGAGGGCAAGGGCGGCCTCATGACCTTGACATTCTGGCCTGCTGCCGGTGGTTGAAAGGTGCCCATAATGTGAATTGAACCAACGTCACTATTTAGAACTTGAAAATCCCTATTTTCAAAGTATTTTAGAACATAAATTCCATAAATATCCCTCATAAAACCGTATTATCAAGGCTTGACCTTGTACAAATTCAAGTTGTCCCCTTAAATATACGTATTTTTTAGGGGTGAAACTGGACTTTTCCATCCCTCCAAGGAGTAAGGTCTACCCAGGATAGGTGAGTGCATGTCGGCTGTGGAACCTAGAAATTCTGGCCTCATACTGCTGCTGGTGGAGGAGGTAGGGGCCCCAGAGTGTAACTTTTACCCAGGCCAGGTGAGGGCAAGGGCGGCCTCATGACCTTGATATTCTGGCCTTCTGCCGGTGGTTGAAAGGGGCCCATGGTGTGAATTGAACCAATGTCCCCATTTAAAACTTGAACATCCCTATTTTCAAGGTGTTTCAGAACATAATTTCCCTGAATATCCCTCATAAAACCAGATTGTCAAGGCTTGATCTTGTTCAAGTTCAAGTTTTCCCCTTCAATATCCGTATTTTTTAGGGGTGAAACTGGACTTTTCCATCCCTCCAAGGAGTAAGGTCTACCCAGGATAGGTGAGTGCATGTCGGCTGTGCAACCTAGAAATTCTGGCCTCATACTGCTGCTGGTGGAGGAGGTAGGGGCCCCAGAGTGTAACTTTTACCCAGGCCAGGTGAGGGCAAGGGCGGCCTCATGACCTTGATATTCTGGCCTGCTGCCGGTGGTTGAAAGGGGCCCATAGTGTGAATTGAACCAATGAGAGTGAAGTGTACCCAGCAAAGGTGAGTGTTAGGGCGGGCTGGTGACCTTACAATTCTGGCCCGGATGGATGGTGGTGGAAGGGGCCGCATAATGTGGAGTGTACCCAGGAATGGTGAGTGTTAGGTCGGGCAGCTGTTTTTGGAATTGTGACCGGGAAGGCTATAAATTCTGGCTTTTATAGATGCAGTGCACCTGAGTTTGGTTATGGAGGAACGTGCCCTGGACAGTGAAGATGTACCCAGGAAAGGTGAGGGCAAGTCGGCCTTGTAACCTTAAAATTCTGGCCTGGATGGTGGTGGTGGTAGGGGCCCCATAATGTGGATTATACCCAGGAAAGGTGAGGGCAAGTCGGCCATGTCATTTTAAAAGGCCTGTCTGGTGGTGGATGTAGGGGCCCCAAACTGATGAGTATACCCAGGAAAGGTCAGTGTTAGGTCGGGCAGCTGTCCTTGCAATTATGGCCGGGAAGGCTATTAATTCTGGCTTTTATAGATTTTGCACCCCTGAGTTTGGCTATGGAGGTAGGGGCCCCAAACTGATGAGTATACCCAGGAAAGGTGAGTGTTAGGTCGGGCAGCTGTTCTTGCAATTGTGGCCGGGAAGGCTATAAATTCTGGCTTTTATAGATGTTGCACCTGAGTTCGGTTATGGAGGAACGTGCCCTGGACAGTGAAGGTGTACCCAGGAAAGGTGAGGGCAACTCGGCCTTGTAACCTGGAAATTCTGGCCTGGATGGTGGTGGCGATAGGGGCCCCATAATGTGGAGTATACCCAGGATAGGTGAGGGCAAGTCGGCCTTGTCATTTTGAAAGGCCTGTGTGGTGGTGGATGTAGGGGCCCCAAACTGATGAGTATACCCAGGAAAGGTGAGTGTTAGGTCGGGCAGCTGTCCTTGCAATTGTGGCCGGGAAAGCTACAAATTCTGGCTTTTATAGATGTTGTGCCTCTGAGTTAGGGATAGGGTTAGAGCATTTGTTGGTAATGACTTTACAAGTCTTGTGGACCTTTCAAGTGTATTTGTTGGGTTATGGAGGTCGGGGTGGGTCGGAGAGTTAGGTGTACCCAGGGGGAGGTGAGGGCAAGTCGGGTTGCTAACCTGGAAAAGTCTGGTCTGGATGGTGGTTGAAGTAGGGGTCCAGTCAGTGAAATATAACCAGGGAGAGGTGAGGGCAAGTTGGGCTGCTGAACTGGAAATGTCTGGTCTAGATGGTGGAGGTAGGGGGCCAAGTGAGTGAAGTTTACCCAAGGAAAGGTGAGGGCAAGTCGGGTTGGATAACTGGAAATGTTTGGTCTAGATGGTGGAGGTAGGGGGCCAAGTGAGTGAAGTTTACTCAGGGAAAGGTGAGGGCAAGTCGGGTTGGTGACCTGGAAATGTCTGGTCTGGATGGTGGTCGAAGTAGGGGTCCAGTCAGTGAAATATACCCAGGGAGAGGTGAAGGCAAGTCGGGCTGCTGAACTGGAAATGTTACGCCTCTGAGTTAGGGTTAGTGTTAGAGCATGTGTTGGTGATGACATTACAAGTCTTGTGGACTTTTCAAGTGTATTTGGTGGGTTATGGAGGTCGGGGTGGGTCGGACAATTAGGTGTACCCAGGGGGAGGTGAGGGAAAGTCAGGTTGGTGACCTGGAAATTTTCGGTCTGGATGGGGGTCGAGGTAAGGGTCCAGTCAGTGAAATGTACCCAGGGAGAGGTGAGGGCAAGTCGGGTTGGTGAACTGGAAATGTCGGGTCTGGATGGTGGAGGTAGGGTGCCAAGTGAGTGAAGTTTACCCAGGGAAAGGTGAGGGCAAGTCGTGTTGTCGAACTGAAAATGTCGGGTCTGGACGGTGGTAAAGGTAGGGTTCCAGTAAGTGAAATGTACCCAGAGAGAGGTGAGAGCATGTCGGGTTGGTGAACTAGACATCGTCTGTCTGGATGGTGGTGGAGGTAGGGTTCCAGTAGGTGAAATCTACCCAGGGAAAGGTGAGGGCAAGTTCGTTTGGTGAACCGAAAATGTTCAGTCTGGATGGTGGTTGAGGCAGGGGTCCAGTGAGTGAAATATACCCAGAGAGAGGTGAGGACATGTCGGGTTGGTGAACTAGAAATGGTCGGTCTGGATGGTGGTGGAGGTAGGGTTCCAGTGAGTGAAAAGTACGCAGAGAGAGGTAAGGTCAAGTCAGGTTGGAGAACTAGAAATGTTTGGTCTGCAAGATGGTAGAGGTTGGGGCCCCATAGTGTCTGATGTACCCAGCAAAGGTTAATGCATTGCACCTGATGACCTTGCTCTTCTTGCCAGTAGACCTGGTTAGTACGTATTTGTAAGGAACAATTAAAATTTTCATTAGAAATCCGGAAAATTAAGTTTCAATTACTTACCTATAAAAGGGCCTGACACGTCTTCCGTCTAGGAGTGGGAGATGAGCAAGTTAATCTTAGAATTGCCTTCCTCATCTCCCATGTCTTTTTAGCTCAGCGGTTAAGTCCTCGACCTTGCAGCCAAAAGGTCACCAGTTCGAAACCACCAAGGTTCAATGCCATTTTGTGATAATATTATTTTGATTTGTTAATAATTTAGAACATAAATTCCATAAATATCCCTCATAAAACCAGATGATCAAGGCTTGACCTTGCTCAAGTTCAAGTTTTCCCCTTAAATATCCGGATTTTTTAGGGGGATACTGGACGTTTCCGTACCTCCAAAGAGTTAGGTGTACCCAGGATAATTGAGTGCATGTCGGCTGTGCAGCCTTGAAATTCTGGCCTCATGCTGCTGCTGGTGGTGTTGGTGGTGGTGGTGGTGGTGATGGAGGAGGTAGGGGCCCCAGAGTGTAACTTTTACCCAGGCCAGGTGAGGGTAAGGGCGGCCTCATGACCTTGACTGGCGAAAGATATCCCTCGCCAAGCAGTTCGATGCTTTGACCCGCATAGGCTTAGGATAGTGGCACTCATAACTCCAGATTCTACAGATCCACCAATTCCGGGACAGGGGAAAGTCCCCTCCGTTTCTCGAAATGTATGTATATTACAGGATATAACACATTCCGAAATCAGGCCGGGGCCCTACAATATCCCGTGTGCTTCTCAACAGGAAGGGTGAGCGATAGCTCAGGGACGTTTTTTTTGGAGGGGCCTGTTGAGAACATGGATCGCAGTCTCCTTATCCACTAAGGTTGTCATTGTGCCGGACTGAATTTTCTCTTGTGGGGTGGGGAGGGGTGGGGGTGGGGGTGGGGGGGGTTTTGGGGGTCTCTTGTGGGGTAGGGTGACAGAATGGGAGGGGTGATACTTGACTCCAGCATGGTTAGGGCGAGGTATGAATCCCCTAGTGGTTGGGGTCAGGGTGGGGGAAGGGAGGGGTGATATTTGACTCCAGCATGACTCCAGCAGGTTAAGATGAGGTGTGAATCCCTTAGTGGTTAGGGTCAGGGTAAGGGAAGGGAGGGGTGATATTTGACTCCAGCAGGTTAAGTTGAGGCATGAATCCCCTAGTGGTTAGGGTCAGGGTGGGGGAAGGGAGGGGTGATATTTGACTCCGGCATGGTTAGGATGAGGCATGAATCCCCTAGTGGTTAGGGTTAGGGTGAGAGAATGGGAGGGGTGATGTTGCACTCCAGCTTGGTTAGGATGAGACATGAATCCCCAGTGGTTAGGGTCAGGGTGAGAGAATGGGAGGGGTGATGTTTGATTCCAGCATGGTTAGGATGAGGCATGACCCTAGTGGTTAGGGTCAGTATGGGGGAAGGGAGGGGTGATATTTGACTCCAGCATGGTTAGGATGAGGCATGAATCCCCTAGTGGTTAGGGTCAGGGTGAGAGAATGGGAGGGGAGATGTTGCACTCCAGCATGGTTAGGATGACGCATGAATCCCCTAGTGGTTAGGGTCAGGGTGAGAGAATGGGAGGGGTGATGTTTGACTCCAGCAGGGTTGAGTTGAGTTGTGAATCCCCTAGGGTTTAGGGTCAGGGGAAGGGAAGGGAGGGGTGATATTTGACTCCAGCATGACTCCAGCAGGTTAAGATGAGGTGTGAATCCCTTAGTGGTTAGGGTCAGGGTAAGGGAAGGGAGGGGTGATATTTGACTCCAGCATGGTTAAGTTGAGGTGTGAATCCCCTTTTGGTTAGGGTAAGGATGAGAGAATGGGAGGGGTGATGCTGGACTCCAGCATGGTTAGGATGAGGCATGAATCTCCTTTTGGTTAGGGTCAGGATGGGAGAAGGGGGGGGGGGGGGTTGATACTTGACTCCAGCATGGTAGGTTGAGGTTAGGGTTAGAGAGTGGGAAAGATGATCTCTGACCTTGGTTTCGTTAGGTTGAGGCAAGAGTCTCCTTGTTAGGTTGAGGCACCGTGGCCTGTTGACCTTTGATGGTTAGTGGAGACTGATAGGTATCTGAGACAGTCAGATTACACAAGTGTGAAACCTAGTGTAACTTGAAAGTGCTGCAGATCCATGCTCAACCAGCAGGGTGGAGTGTAGGTCAGCAGTGTGTCCATTTCCTTCAGAAGAGAGTTGGGAGACTGATAGGTATCTGAGACAGAAAGATTACACAGGGGTTAACCATCAGTGTAATTTAAAAGTGCTGCAGATCCAGGCTCAACCAGCAGGGTGGAGTGTGGGAAGGGATAGTTGAATAGAGTTGTTGTGAGCCTCTGTGACCCGGACACAGTGCAACTACGGTTAAGTTGAGGCATTGATTCCCAAATGGTTAAGGTCAGGGTTAGGGTTAGGGTTAGGGTTAGGGGGTTAGGGTTAGGGGAATCCCCTATTGATACTTGACTCCAGGGGGGGGGGGGTAGGTTGATACTTGACTCCAGCATGGTAGGTAGGGTAAGAGAGTGGGAAAGGTGATCTCTAATCTTGGTTTTGTTAGGTTGAGGCAAGTCTCCTTGTTAGGTTGAGGCACGGTGGCCTTTTGACCTTTGATGGTTAGAGGAGACTGATAGGTATCTGAGACAGTCAGATTACACAAGTGTGAAACCTAGTGTAACTGGAAAGTGCTACAGATCCAGGCTCAACCAGCAGGGTGGAGTGTAGGTCAGCAGTGTGTCCATTTCCTTGACAAGAGAGTAACCATCAGTGTAATTTAAAAGGGAGACTGATGGGTATCTGAGACAGAAAATTTACACAGGGGTTAGCCATTAGTGTAAGTTTTAAAGTGCTGCAGATCCAGGCTCAACCAGCAGGGTGGAGTGTAGGTCAGCAGTGTGTCCATTTCCTTAAGAAGAGAGTTGGGAGACTGATAGGTATCTGAGATAGAAAAATCACACAGGGGTTAGCCATCAGTGTAATTTAAAAGTGCTGCAGATCCATGCTCAACCAGCAGGGTGGAGTGTAGGTCCGCTGTGTGTCTATTTCCTTGAGAGTTAGGGTGAGAGAATGGAGGGGTGTTATTTAATTCAAGCATGGTTAGGGTGAGGTATGAATCCCCTATTGGTTAAGGTCAGGGTTAGAGAATGGGAGCGGTTATATTTGATTCCAGCATGGTTAGGATGAGGTGTGAGCTCCCTAGTGGTTAGGGTCAGAGTGGGAGAAGGGGGGGGGGGGGGGGGGTTTGTTATATTTGACTCCAGCATGGTAGGTTGGGGTTAGGGTTAGAGAGTGGGAAAGATGATCTCTGACCTTGGTTTCGTTAGGTTGAGGCAAGAGTCTCCTTGTTAGGTTGAGGCACGGTGGCCTTTTGACCTTTGATGGTTAGAGGAGACTGATAGGTATCTGAGACAGTCAGATTACACAAGTGTGAAACCTAGTGTAACTGGAAAGTGCTGCAGATCCAGGCTCAACCAGCAGGGTGGAGTGTAGGTCAGCAGTGTGTCCATTTCCTTAACAAGGGAGTTGGGAGACTGATAGGTATCTGAGACAGAAAAATTACACAGGGGTTAACCATCAGTGTAATTTAAAAGTGCTGCAGATCCAGGCTCAACCAGCAGGGTGGAGTGTGGGAAGGGATAGTTGAATAGAGTTGTTGTGAGCCTCTGTGACCCGGACACAGTGCAACTACGGTTAAGTTGAGGCATCGATTCCCAAATGGTTAAGGTCAGGGTCAGAGAGTGGGAAAGGTGATCTCTAATCTTGGCTTTGCTAGGGTTAGGGTTAGGGTTAGGGAGGGGTTTTTTTGATACTTGACTCCAGCATGGTAGGTAGAGGTTAGGGTAAGAGAGTGGGAAAGATGATCTCTGACCTTGGTTTCGTTAGGTTGAGGCAAGAGTCTCCTTGTTAGGTTGAGGCACAGTGGCCTGTTGACCTTTTGATGGTTAGTGGAGACTGATAGGTATCTGAGACAGTCAGATTACACAAGTGTGAAACCTAGTGTAACTGGAAAGTGCTGCAGATCCAGGCTCAACCAGCAGGGTGGAGTGTAGGTCAGCTGTGTGTCCATTTCCTTCAGAAGAGAGTTGGGAGACTGATAGGTATCTGAGACAGAAAATTTACACAGGGGTTAACCATCAGTGTAATTTAAAAGTGCTGCAGATCCAGGCTCAACCAGCAGGGTGGAGTGTAGGTCAGCTGTGTGTCCATTTCCTTCAGAAGAGAGTTGGGAGACCGATAGGTATCTGAGACAGAAAATTTACACAGGGGTTAACCATCAGTGTAATTTAAAAGTGCTGCAGATCCAGGTTCAACCAGCAGGGTGGAGTGTAGGTCAGCTGTGTGTCCATTTCCTTGGCATTGATGTCACACATGTCGTCGGCGTAGCTTGGGTGCTTGGTGGAGAGCAGGTTGAGGAAAGTTGCAGTAGGGTAGCTTGGTAGAGTAGTAGAGAAGGGGGGCTGACGGTGGGTGGAGTGGACAGGCATTACGGGCAGAGATGGAGAGTACTGTAGGTACTATGGTGTATGTGCTGCGGTGAATGTGCTGTGGTGTGGGTGCAAGGTACCAAACAAATCAATTAGAGTCCAGGGGAGTGGTTTCATCGTGACGTAAGGTCTGTCTATAGCTGGTCAGTAGGGGCGGTGGATCGTCAAGTGTTAGGTAGGTGGTATAGCGTCAAGTCCGTCAGATCAAGACCGTGCAGCGAGGTCAGGTATGGGAGAGTCCGTAGAGAGAGCAGGGGGCATAGAGAAAAACAAGAAAAATATTAACAAATATGTGAAGTCAGTCCGGGTTAGGGTTTGGCCAGTCGGGGTGGGGCGGGTGGGGTAAGAGAAGTATAAGGTAAATGAAGTGGAGGAGAGGAGGATGGAGCAGGATCCAGGGGCCCAGCGAAATGGCAGCAACCTGTAAACTAGGTGGGAGAGAAAAGGAGAGATGGTTATGCATGGGGAATGGTGGAGAGGGAAGGAGGGAAGGTGTGTGAGCATGTCTGAGATAATGAGGGGAGAGAGAGAAGGGGGGGGGGGGGGGGGGTTTGGGGGGTGGGTTGTGGAGAAGGGGGAGAGGGGTGTGAGCCAGCAAGAGAGAATAGAAATAAATAAAAAGGCCAAAAACGTGGAGAATTGCTCTCTGGGCGGTGCCCCCTGCCAGGGTCCAATACCAAATAAGCAGAGATTCAGGCAAAACTCCCACCGGCCACGACCGGTTTCGTCCTCCTCAGGACTCATCAGGTGGCAAAGATAGAAATTAAAACCCAGCAGGTAAATATACAGACCAATCTACAGACATCAGAGATAATCGGAAAGAAAAAGTTTTCTGATTATTTCTAAAGCTGATCATCTAAAAGAGAGCGAGAGAGAGAGAGAGAGAGAGAGAGAGAGAGAGAGAGAGAGAGAGAGAGAAAGAGAGGGGAGGGGAAAGAGGGAGAGAGAAAATAAGAGAGGGTAGGGGAGGGGACCAGGGAAGTATCCGTGCCTGTAGCGGTGGTGAGGAGGACCTGTGAGGTGAAATGAAGAGGGGAAGGAACTGAGGAGAGAGAGATATGGAGGGGAGGAAAGTAGAGAAGAGGAGGAGGAGGGGTTTGTGTGTGTGTTTGTGTGTGTGTGTGTGTGTGTGTGTGTGAGTGTGTGAGGCTATGTGTAGAGAGTGAGGCATGTGTAGAGAGGGTTATGTGTTATGTGGCTAGGTGTCGTTATTTTATGTGTTGTGTGTGTGTGTGTGTTTTTTGATGTGTGTCCATGTGTCGAATGAGCAAGTAGTGTTAATGGGTTGAGGCTACATTGAGGGGAAGGGAGGTGGGGTGTAGATGAATGAAAGAGAGAGATGGAGGGAGCAAAGAGTGGGAGGTCAAACAGTTAATCTTTAAGGTGTATGGGGGATACAGTCACCTGTCCTGAGGGTTAGATGAGTAGATGAAGGGGTGGGAAGTCAGTCAGGTCAAATCCTGCGAGGCAGAGCAGGGTGTAGTATGAAAAGGTGCAATTGCCCCCTGGCCTGAATGTCCCTAGTGCTATGTGCTGAGTGGTAACCTCTATGTTAACCTGTGGGACCCTGGGGTGAGAAGGGTGGGTCAAATAGAGTTAGGGGAGTGTGATGTAAATGAGAAATGTACGTAATGAGAATAAAAGGAGTGCAAGATGCTCCCAGGATAACTGTGCAGTAGTGCCGTTATCTTGTACAGAGCAAAAATATCCGTCCAATGGGAGCTGTGTAGTGCATGGGAATTAGCATATGTAAATCCCCCATGTCAAGGGGGACATCGGGAGGCTATGTGATGCGTTAACAATATGATTCCAATGTAGTTACGACAGAAAAATAATGTTGTATTACATTAAAGGTATTATTATTATAATTAGAAAAATATTATGTCCTGGGGCAGCAGATAAATGATAGGCTAGGTCGAACTAAGTCTGCTATAGTAAGGTGAACAGTGTGTCTGAAAATGCCCACAAAGAATTATAAAACATGGATAATATGTGAGGGAAAGGGGGTCTCCGCGTAGTGGACGGTAGACGGCCAGTACCGTTGGAGTAGTGCCAAATTAGCCATGTGGAGTCAACGGGCGATTGCTCTCGTTAGCATATTAGTCAGCTAGTTAACCAACACTGTTAGGCTAAAGGTCCACAAGTACGAGATAGGCTAGGCAAGCACCAGAATAACCATGGTGCAGATGCTAGTAGGCTAGCATGAATATGCACAGTGATAATGGGCAAACTAAAACATGAGGTGAAAGTGACGTAATTGTATTATCCGTAACTTACAAAGTCCGGCAGGTTGAGAAGTTAGTAGAAACCCAGTTGTGGGAATGGATTGGCACAGGTGAATGATGATAAGGATGAGTAGTGAAATAAAATCCTAAGGTACCGAATGAAATGGCAGGGGACGTTGGGTAGTGGGCGAGAGAGCAAGTCTGAGGGCTTTAATAAACGTTGTCATAAAGGCACATGTACCAGCGAGTTAGTTGCGCGAGCGCCTTACTGGGGGTGTTCCAGGATGCCTACCAAGTGCATGGATTTCTCGGGGTATGATGGGACAGACCTTTTGACAGGTTGTCAATGACTGTTGCTGACGGGAAGCAAGGAGGTATGGAAACACGCTCACCAGTCGTGGGCAATCCTATTATTATTATTATTATTAGTAGTAGTAGTATTATTAATATTAAGGTTAAATAGACAACAATAAATGGCTGTGGGCAATGGTATGAATCCATCCTGATGAATGAAGAAGTATCTCCTAATATCCTTTGGCGGTGGAGTGGGTGGAGAGAAATAGATCCTAGAGTGAGGTTTGACCCCTGTATTAATGACTTGGGATTGGAGAAGTCAAGAACCAGTCCAATAAACACATTAGACAGTGCATGGTCCATATACCATGCTTTTGTTATCATAGGGTAGCTATACATTACAGATCCCTCTCGTAATGTCAAGCCTCTTTATATTGTCATCCACCAGTAAGCATGGAGGCTTAAAGGTGTTTGAGGTAGTTAATATACACAGGTGTCAGCCATTAGTGTAATTATAGAGGGGGGGTGGGGCATGGGGAAAGCCACATCCTTGGTCGTGGTGGGTTAGGGGAGAATGTTGTTGTGAGTTCCTGTGCTGCAGACATGGTGGGAATCCCCAAGTGGTTAGGGTCAGGGTGACAGAATGGGAGGGGTGATACTTGACTCCAGCCTGGTTAGGGCGAGTTAAGAATCCCCTAGTGGTTAGGGTCAGGGTGAGAGAGTGGGAGGGGTGATATTTGAATCCAGTAGGGTTAAGTTGAGGTGTGAATCCCCTAGTGGTTAGGGTCAGGGTAAGAGAAGGGAGGGGTGATACTTGACTCCAGCATGACTCCAGCATGGTTAAGATGAGGTGTGAACCCCCCAGTGGTTAGGGTCAGGGTAAGGGAATGGGAGGGGGGATGTTTGACTCCAGCATGGTTAAGTTGAGTTGTGAATCACCCATTGGTTAGGGTCAGGATGAGGGAATGGGAGGGGTGGTATTTAATTCCAGCATTGTTAGGATGAGGCATGAATGCCCTATTGGTTAGGGTCAGGGTGGGGGAAGGGAGGGGTGATATTTGATTCCAGCATGGTTAGGATGAGGCATGAATCCCCTAGTGGTTAGGGTCAGGGTGGGTGAAGGGAGGGGTGATATTTGACTCCAGCATGGTTAGGATGAGGCATGAATCCCCTATTGGTTAGGGTCAGGGTGAGAGAATGGGAGGGGTGATATTTGATTCCAGTATGGTAGGGATGAGGCATGAATTCCCTAGTGGTTAGGGTCAGGGTGAGAGAATGGGAGGGGTGATGTTTGATTCCAGCATGGTTAGGATGAGGCATCTCCTAGTGGTTAGGGTCAGGGTGAGAGAATGGGAGGGGTGATGTTTGACTCCAGCATGGTTGAGTTGAGTTGTGAATCCCCTAGGGCTTAGGGTCAGGGTGAGACAGTGGGCGGGGTGATATTTGACTCCAGCATGGTTAGGTTTAGGTGTGAATCCCCTAGGGCTTAGGGTCAGGGGAAGGGAAGGGAGGGGTGTTATTTGACTCCAGCATGACTCCAGCAGGTTAAGATGAGGTGTGAATCCCTTCGTGGTTAAGGTCAGGGTAAGGGAAGGGAGGGGTGATATTTGACTCCAGCAGGTTAAGTTGAGGTATGAATCCCCTAGTGGTTAGGGTCAGGGTAAGAGAAGGGAGGGGTGATACTTGACTCCAGCATGACTCCAGCATGGTTAAGATGAGGTGTGAACCCCCCAGTGGTTAGGGTCAGGGTAAGGGAATGGGAGGGGGGATGTTTGACTCCAGCATGGTTAAGTTGAGTTGTGAATCACCCATTGGTTAGGGTCAGGGTAAGGGAATGGGAGGGGTGGTATTTAATTCCAGCATTGTTAGGATGAGGCATGAATGCCCTATTGGTTAGGGTCAGGGTGGGGGAAGGGAGGGGTGATATTTGATTCCAGCATGGTTAGGATGAGGCATGAATCCCCTAGTGGTTAGGGTCAGGGTGGGTGAAGGGAGGGGTGATATTTGACTCCAGCATGGTTAGGATGAGGCATGAATCCCCTATTGGTTAGGGTCAGGGTGAGAGAATGGGAGGGGTGATGTTTGACTCCAGCATGGTTGAGTTGAGTTGTGAATCCCCTAGGGCTTAGGGTCAGGGTGAGACAATGGGCGGGGTGATATTTGACTCCAGCATGGTTAGGTTGAGGTGTGAATCCCCTAGGGCTTAGGGTCAGGGGAAGGGAAGGGAGGGGTGTTATTTGACTCCAGCATGACTCCAGCAGGTTAAGATGAGGTGTGAGTACCTTAGTGGTTAGGGTCAGGGTAAAGGAAGGGAGGGGTGATATTTGACTCCAGCCCGGTTAAGTTGAGTGGTGTCCCTTAGTGGTTAGGGTCAGGGTAGGAGAAGGGAGGGGTGGTGTCCCTTAGTAGGGAGGGTAAGGGAAGGGGGAGGGGTGTTAGGGTCAGGGTCAGGGTAGAGAGAAGGGAGGGGTGATGTTTGATTCCAGCATGGTTAGGATGAGGCATGAATCCCCTAGTGGTTAGGGTCAGGGTGAGAGAATGGGAGGGGTGATGTTTGAATCCAGCATGGTTAGGATGAGGCATGAATCCCCTAGTGGTTAGGGTCAGGGTGAGAGAATGGGAGGGGTGATGTTTGATTCCAGCATGGTTAGGATGAGGTATGAATCCCCTAGTGGTTAGGGTCAGGGTGGGGGAAGGGAGTGGTGATATTTGACTCCAGCATGGTTAGGGTGAGGCATGAATCCCCTGGTGGTTAGGGTCAGGGTGAGAGAATGGGAGGGGTGATATTTGGTTCCAGCATTGTTAGGATGACGTATGAATCCCCTAGTGGTTAGGGTCAGAGTAGGAGAATGGGAGGGCGTGGTCTGATATTTGACTCCAGCATGGTAGGTTGAGGTTAGGGTTAGAGAGTGGGAAAGATGGATTATTTCATATGCTCATCCCTGTGGGGACGGTGGCATACATGGTGTGTGTTGGTCCTAGGCACAATGACATCGTTGCCATACCCCTATAAGGGGTACGGTGGTGTGTAGACCAAGGCTTCAGAGAAGCCATTGGTGTTGGTTTATTTAAGGCGCCATAGAACATAACATAATGTGTCGTGTTGTCCTCAAGGTGAGGGTGTGATAAGGGTATAACATTACACTGCTGAGAATCAGATCATGCTGGTCCATTACAGTGTGTCGTCACCCACCCAGAGAGGATCTCCTCTGCGTACTGTGGCCCGGGCTCACAAATCCCTGGTCGCGCACAGTAAAACGCTGTACTCCTGTGCACGGATGCAGTTAAGAGTGTTGCGAATATAGAGATCTTCTGGGACAGTTGCAGTTAGCCTGACGATACATGTGTTGGTCTAGAGGGCCAGATGGGGTTAGCATCAGAGGGTGTTATCCCTAAACAGGAAAACCTGTAGCCCTTCCAACATGTCCGGTAATCAGAGATGTGACGCAGTAGACCTCCGTTTGCATGTTCCTTGGGGGACCGGGTCGGTCGCAGACCCGCGTAGAGACAGTGTCTTGTATGACTGAAAGAGGTAAGCTGTTGACCAAGGTCCCCCGATGAGGATATACAGGCACGAGGAGGAGATGTCGTGCCATGTCACGACAGTGCCCCACCTGGACTGTCAGTAGAGGCTCCTATAACCACCGGTCAGTGGGTAGGGCCGAGGGGCGATGAGGGGCCTGAGGTCAAAGGTCATCATAGGAGAACCACGCAGGTGCACGCCCCGGCGGGGGCCTTTTGTAGAGAGGCATATTGTAGTGTGGCCGGGTTGGTACGTGTGTATCCCTCGATGGCCCCCCCTGGTGGCTCTCCATAGAAGCCGCGAGGATAAGGCAAGATGAACTGAATAGCGATGCCCTTGTAATATTGGCCCTGCGTTTACATCATTTCAACACCCGTTCCCTCGCTGTGTTGACCTCTGTAGGTGGCCGGTCTCATCTCCATATCCCACGTTGGAAGATATCAGTATGTTTTCGTGTGGTGCTGTGTGGTGAGTGTGTCGTGTCACTACTGACAGTGAGTGCCCTTCGGGAGGAATCTGCAGTCACATCTGTGAAGGGGCGTCCCAGCCCTTCGTTTATGTTATGTTCCATTTAATTCTCCTTGTCCTCTTCGGGCGCCCGTGGAGGGAGACTGTGCACACGGGACCGGGTTCCGACATGCCTGAGAGGCCGTCGTTGGCGTCCCAGTAGTGGCTTCAATTGTATAATCTGCGTACTCTGGCAGGTTAGGTTTTTCTCTCTGAGATATCCCTCGCCAAGCAGTTCGATGCTTTGACCCGCATAGGCTTAGGATAGTGGCACTCATAACTCCAGATTCTACAGATCCACCAATTCCGGGACAGGGGAAAGTCCCCTCCGTTTCGAAATGTATGTATATTACAGGATATAACACATTCCGAAATCAGGCCGGGGCCCTACAATATCCCGTGTGCTTCTCAACAGGAAGGGTGAGCGATAGCTCGGGGACGTTTTTTTTGGAGGGGCCTGTTGAGAACATGGATCGCAGTCTCCTTATCCACTAAGGTTGTCATTGTGCCGGACTGAATTTTCTCTTGTGGGGTGGGGAGGGGTGGGGGTGGAGGGGGGGGGGGGGTTTTGGGGGTCTCTTGTGGGGTAGGGTGACAGAATGGGAGGGGTGATACTTGACTCCAGCATGGTTAGGGCGAGGTATGAATCCCCTAGTGGTTGGGGTCAGGGTGGGGGAAGGGAGGGGTGATATTTGACTCCAGCATGACTCCAGCAGGTTAAGATGAGGTGTGAATCCCTTAGTGGTTAGGGTCAGGGTAAGGGAAGGGAGGGGTGATATTTGACTCCAGCAGGTTAAGTTGAGGCATGAATCCCCTAGTGGTTAGGGTCAGGGGGGGGGAAGGGAGGGGTGATATTTGACTCCGGCATGGTTAGGATGAGGCATGAATCCCCTAGTGGTTAGGGTTAGGGTGAGAGAATGGGAGGGGTGATGTTGCACTCCAGCTTGGTTAGGATGAGGCATGAATCCCCTAGTGGTTAGGGTCAGGGTGAGAGAATGGGAGGGGTGATGTTGCACTCCAGCATGGTTAGGATGAGGCATGAATCCCCTAGTGGTTAGGGTCAGGGTGAGAGAATGGGAGGGGTGATATTTGATTCCAGCATGGTTAGGATGAGGCATGAATCCCCTAGTGGTTAGGGTCAGGGTGAGAGAATGGGAGGGGTGATGTTTGATTCCAGCATGGTTAGGATGAGGCATGAATCCCCTAGTGGTTAGGGTCAGGGTGAGAGAATGGGAGGGGTGATGTTTGACTCCAGCATGGTTGAGTTGAGTTGTGAATCCCCTAGGGCTTAGGGTCAGGGTGAGACAATGGGCGGGGTGATATTTGACTCCAGCATGTCTCCAGCATGGTTAGGTTGAGGTGTGAATCCCCTAGGGCTTAGGGTCAGGGGAAGGGAAGGGAGGGGTGATATTTGACTCCAGCATGACTCCAGCAGGTTAAGATGAGGTGTGAATCCCTTAGTGGTTAAGGTCAGGGTAAGGGAAGGGAGGGGTGATATTTGCCTCCAGCAGGTTAAGTTGAGGTATGAATCCCCCAGTGGTTAGGGTCAGGGTAAGGGAAGGGAGGGGTGATATTTGACTCCAGCATGGTTAAGATGAGGTGTGAGTACCTTAGTGGTTAGGGTCAGGGTAAAGGAAGGGAGGGGTGATATTTGACTCCAGCCCGGTTAAGTTGAGTTGTGTCCCTTAGTGGTTAGGGTCAGGGTAGGAGAAGGGAGGGGTGATGTTTGATTCCAGCATGGTTAGGATGAGGCATGAATCCCCTAGTAGTTAGGGTCAGGGTAAGAGAATGGGAGGGGTGATGTTTGAATCCAGCATGGTTAGGATGAGGCATGAATCCCATAGTGGTTAGGGTCAGGGTGAGAGAATGGGAGGGGTGATGTTTGATTCCAGCATGGTTAGGATGAGGTATGAATCCCCTAGTGGTTAGGGTCAGGGTGGGGGAAGGGAGGGGTGATATTTGACTCCAGCATGGTTAGGGTGAGGCTTGAATCCCCTAGTGGTTAGGGTTAGGTTAATAAATGAAATAGCCTTTTAAGAAGTTGAATACTCTTGGGGGCACTGGCCTATTTCCATAACCTGTGAAAAACAAACCACAAAATGTTTCTAAAATGTTCTCTTTTTGAGGTCTTTCTTCTTTTTACGAGGTGCTAAGCGCTTGTGGGAATAGAAGTGAATGTCCTTATTTTGATAACAAGGGTACAAAGTCAATTCCTGTACTGGGGTGGCCTATCCTACAATAAAACAAACCAACGTGTAACAAAGTAAAAGGCCTACTTTCTAGAAATGTGAAATAAATTAATGGATATAAACATAAAGAAATAGAATATAAATCCTTATATTAAAGGAAGTTAAGAAACATGCACAATATAAAACATCAAGCAGGCCTAAGGGAAAAATAAGAATCTGATATGGAATATTTAAGTTAAATAAAAGATCATTTGGAACATATAAATATATACAGGTTCGAATTTTTAACAAAGAGACAAACATGATAGAGAGAATAGTAAATTCTTATAGATGAACTTACTTGGATAGGGAATTAAATAACATAGAATTATAAAAATATCAAATAAGTGCAAAGGTTGTTAATAGAAGCCCCTAAATAAGAGCAGAGTTTAAAAAGGGGTTCTGTGCAAGCATGCTTAAAACTCGTGATAGTTAGTAAAGTAAGTGAAATATAAACTATTAGTAATAAATAAATAAATAAATAAGTAAATTCATGATATTAAATAAAGGGGGGAAGAAGGGGGCGGGGGGGGAAAAAGGGAGGAGAAAACATGAAAAAATAGATAACTGGGTAATATTATGGAATAATGTAAATTCATGATAAACCATTCAGAGTAAAATTTTCCCCGTAAAAGGAATAGGCACACCCCATCAATCTAATAATAAAACAATTTGGGTCATTGCCCACTCATTAATATTGTACTTTGTTCGATTTTTATTTTCATTTTTATTCCCTTCCGTTTAGTCCCTGTGGAGCAATGGTCTTCATCTTGGCAATCCACAAGGACTCAGCTGCTCTCCTCTGTGCCGTAGTCCAAAAAGTTGAGGTTTGTAAGCCCGTGATATGGAGGTTTGTTATGGGATGTGTTTGAAAGTGTGCAACTAAGTGTGTGTCCAGAGAGTTTTTTTGAATTGAATAGATGTGTTGTTTGAGTCTGGTTATCAGTGTGTGTTTGGTTTCCCCAATGTAAATGTGGTGACACTGCTGGCATGTAATGCCATAAACCAAGTTAGAAGTGGTCAGTGTCATTAGTTGTTTTATGTGGCTAGATGTCTTTGCATGTGGATTGTGAATGTGTGTGTGAGCTGCTTGAAAAAACTCCCATGTTTGTTGGGTTTTAAAATGTGCATTCTTTCAAAAGCCGAATGAACTAAAATATCTTTCAAGTTTTTATTTTTCCTAAACGCAGAGATGGGTCTGAAGGACTGCAGAGGTGGAAATTGGTCCTGTGTGGTCTTAAAGGAATTTTTCAATTGTTTGTGAATGTTTGTGCTGGTTTGACTATACTTACTAACAATTGGTATAATGCCCAATCCCGTTGGAGGATTACTGTGTGTTGGAGTGGAGAGAGCAGTAACAGTGATGGTGTTTGGAAAAATTACGCCCCTATTGTCATGAAATCTAGGTACGATTCTAGAGGGCAGTACAGGTGTAGAGGAAGCATGGATACGCTGACTGGGGTTTGGGGTAGGGGAAACAAGGTGGTGAGGGTTAACCGGAGCGGGGGGATTCAAGTGAGGATTAGGGGGACAGGAAAGGTTAGGGTAAATATGGAGGGGGCTGGGGAGGTCAGGGTAGGGATTATGAGTGATGGAGAAGTGGGGGTGAGAATGAACTGTGATGGAGGGGTCAGGGTATGGGTCAAGAGTAGGGGAGGGTTTAAGGTGAGAATTAAGGGGAAGGTGGAGGTTAGGGTGAGGGTCAAGGGTAGAGAAGAAGTTAGGGTGAGGATTAAGGGGAGAGGGGAGGTTAAGGTGAGGGTCAAGAATAGGGGAGGTGTTAGGGTGAGGATTAAGGGGAGAGGGGAGGTTAGGGTGTTTGAGGGGAGGGGAAAGGTTAAGGTGAGGGTCAAGGGGAGGGGAGAGGTTAGGGTGAAGGGCGATAGTATAGGGGAGGTTAGGGTGAGGGTTAGGGTTAGGGTCAAGGGGAGGAGAGAGGTTAGGGTGAGGGTCAAGGGGAGGGGAAAGGTTAGGGTGAAAGACCATGGTATAGGGAGGGTTAGGGTGAGGGTGGGGGTTAGGGTTAGGGTCAAGGGGAGGAGAGAGGTTAGGGTGAGGGTCAAAGGGAGGGGAGAGGTTAGAGTTAAGGGTAAGGGGGAAGTTAGGGTGAGGATAAGGGGGAGAGGGGAGGTTAGGGTAAGGGTCAAGGATAGGGGAAAGGTTAGGGTAAGGATTAAGGGGAGAGGGGAGGTTAGGATGTTGGAGGGGAGGGGGAAGGTTAGGGTGAGGGTCAAGGGGAGGCGAGAGGTTAGGGTGAGGGACAAAGGGAAGGGAGAGGTTAGGGTTAGGAACAGGGGGAGGAGAGAGGTTAGGGTGAGGGTCAAAGGGAGGGGCGAAGCTAGGGTCAAGGGGAGAAGAGAGGTTGGGGTGAGGGTCAAGGAGAGGGGAGAGGTTAGGGTGAGGGTCAAGGGTAGGGGATGGGTTAGGGTAAGGGACACTGGTCAAGGGGAGATGAGGGTTAGGGTTAGGATGAGGGTGAGGGTGAAGGTTTGGGTCAAAGGGAGGAGAGAGGTTAGGGTTAGGGTTAGGGTGAGGGTCAAAGGGAGGGAGGTTAGGGTTAGGGTTAGGGTGAGGGTCAAAGGGAGGGAGGAAGTAAGGGTGAAGGTCAAGGGAAGGTGGGGGGTTAGGGCAACAGCTCTCCACAGTGTCAGCACGAGGGGGGGGTAAGAAACTGTTCACCTCTCCCCCAGTCAGTTCAACAAGAGCTTTTGCCTTAATAGTCCTCAATTTCCTTTTAGAGTAACCTCTCCTTCTTAGTGCCTGAAACAGTATTTTTGTAGCCTGCTGAAAGTCCGTGTGGTGTGTGCATAATCTATAAAAGCGTATAATTTGAGACTTGACAATACCAGCAAAGGTGTGTTTTGGATGAAAACTAAGACGGTGTAATAATGCGTGTGTGTCCGTCTCTTTAAAATAGACCTTGGTATGTAATGTATTCCTATGACAATTAGTATCAGTTTCTGGGAAATAGACTATGGTATCCAGAAAATTGACCCTGTTTGGGTCTATTATATGTTTTACCTTGATGGTTGAGTGATGTGTGTTGAGTATGTTAATGAATGTACTAAACTCCTTCAAGGTATGAGGCCACACTCCAAAAATATCGTCCAAGAAGCGGCAGTAATAAGAGGGTAGAAGAGGACATGTTGCTAGAACCTCAGACTCCCAAACTGCCATATAGATGTTAGCAAAACTGGGGGCAAAACGCTTGCCCATGGCAGTGCCATGTATCTGTAAATAATGTTGGCCTTCAAACAAGAAATCATTATTCCTCAAGTTGATCTCCAATAGCTCCATAATCTCCAGATCTGGTCTCCCTGCCTTGGGATATCTCAGGAGTGTGGCCCTGACCGCCTCCAAGCCTGAGTCAATGTCTATGTTTGTGTATAGGGAATCAATGTCGATGGTGAATAAAAATGCTTGAGTTGGAACTGTAACCTTTTTCAATGTACTGATGAAATGATAAGTGTCCTTAATGTAGCTGGGATGTTTCTGTGATAGATGTTTCAAGTGATATTCAACAAATTCTGCTGAGGGGGCTGACTCGCTCCCACAATCAGACACAATAGGCCTTCCAGGGGGGACCTCAAAGGGGACCGTCCATGTTTCGGGTGCTTTATGTATTTTGGGTAAGAGATAGAAAAGTCTACTGCGAGGTTCATCCGGTCCATCCAGATAGAGTTTTTGTTTGTATGTGATGTGTTTATTATGATATAGACATGTATTGATCTCCCTAATACGTGTTTGTGTGTCTCCCTGTATAGTAGTGGGTATAGGTCGATAATGCAATGTATTGGACAACTGTCTATTTACCTCATGAAGGTATTGCTGATTGTCCATGATAACTATTTTGGATCCTTTATCTGCCGGTTTAATGGTAAGGTGTTTGTATTGACGGAGTGTTCTGAGTGCTGTTTGTTCCTCCTGTGTCAGATTACTGTGTGTGCTTTTGAATGTCCTACCGAGTTGTTTGGCTATGTGTATGTTGTCGTTAATGAGTTTACGGATGGGCCTAGATAAATGTTCGGATTCTGGTTCCCAGGTGGATGCTACGGTGAAAGGTGGTTTGTCGGTCGAAGATAAGGATTCGTAACCGAAGTGGTCCAATAATTTCAACGTTCTATTGTATCTGTGAATGTCCCTTTTGAGTTCGCCCACGTCCATGCTAGATGGCGTAGGAATAAATGTAAGGCCCTTTTCCAATAATTGTATCTCTGTAAGTGAGGGTTGAAAAATTGTGGATAAATTCATAATGTTTGATTCTGAGTGAAAGGGGGGTGGTATGTTATCCTTAGCCCCCTTTATTACTTTAGCTGACCTGCCCAGTGATTAAGAATACTGCGTGCTGTATCTGCTGTCCAGTGTATGAGGTCTGTCTGTGTGTGAAAGAGTGTGTGATGAATTTCAAAGAGTGGGTTGTAGTGTGTGGCAATGTAACTGTTGACATATTTCAATAAGTCCTTCTGAGATGCAGAGAGTCTAAGTGAATAATTCATAATTGGGACATATATGGTTGCGTTGGGGTATTTTTCCATAGCCTTGACATGTAAGGTTTGTAGCTGGCCAACTGCTGTGTCCTTCCTATTGTCTTTATTGTTGATCCCCAGGGATAAAATCAAGATCTTGGTGCTAAGATTTGGGGTCATCTTGGATAACACCCCTGTGATATGATGGAACTGTGCACCGGGGTAACTATCTATCTGGATATCTGGGTAATGGTGGGGTGGGATACGGCAAAGATTGGAATCTCCAATAATGCAGATAGGTTTTTCTGACAAGATGGTCCAGTCTAAGATCTTCCTTTGTGTCATTAGGTGACGCGTAGGTTTGAACTTTTCTGGTGGGGCAGACTCACCCGGTAACGGGAGGGTTGTTAGTGGGGGCGGGGTGGCGATAAGCACCCCTGGTGTGGAAAGAGGGTACTTTGTGGGTGGATTTAGTAGGCGCCCCGACCTGCCCCGACGTCTATTCAGAGGGCCTATATTTAAAAAAGGGCCTTTGTGTTCCCTGGGTCCTGGAGATGTTTGCTCTAGGGAGGAGTCAGACCGGGTTATGTTTGCGGGAAGTCTCCCTTCATTAGTTCCCTTAGTCATCATTTCAATCTCCTCAACCTGTGCATGTGTCTCGACCGTTCCCAAGGGGACCTGTGCTACGTCCGGGACCTGTTCTGTGGGGGAAGAAGAAGAAAACAATATGTCATCCTGGTCATACCGGATGAGATGATTCTGTTGAGGAGGTGGCTTTTGAATGATGGGGGGGTGTGTTGCTGGCTGAGCATGTGTGGGTGTCATGGTGTCTAAAGATGATCTGTTGGGGTTCCTAGATGGTTGAGCTATTGGGGTCATCAGTGCTGTTACTCTAATAGGTACCCCAGCCTTAAGTGTAGGCTCTGCCTTGGCAGTGGGCTGTTTAGCCTCAGAGGTAGTGGGCTGTTGTAGAGGGGGAAATTCCTCCATTCCCAGATCAAATGTGGGTCTGAAATATGGTGTTAGCGGCGTAATGGTCCAAGGGTTCCTAATGGGTATGTTTGGTACCACGGGAGAGTTCTGTGAGCAAGATGATTGATTAGGTCGTGTAGATACCTGTTGTGGACTCAAAGGTGGTGGCCCCGGTTCAGAATTATCACTGGGGTCTGGGTCTGTTAATACCAATGGTTTTGGTCTGACATGGTGTGGGAGGGTCAAAGTGTTACGGTTTCTATTTGTTGAGAGCGTGCTCTGTTGTCTGGTGGTATGAATTGAAGTAGCAGGTGGGTCTTTAAACAAACCTGTTGTGGGGAGACTAGGTGTGCAGGAGGTTGATTGTAAAGTTGTTTGTACTGTAGTGATAGTGTCTGCCCTAAGTTTATATCGATAGCGTTTCTCTGCCCAACGTGTGGCAATGTCAAATGCATTGGTATCATAGGGATGGTTGGTGGGCAGTAGGGTTGTTAATGTCGTGCAGTAATGTGATTCTAGTGCTTTCATAACACTGTGTACCCATACTTGTGTAGCATCAGATACTTCCTTATGAACTTCGGGGGTAGGGGATGAAGGCTTTATGAATTCAGTAAGTTTCCTTACCTGTCTCATCATGCCCTGTGGATATTTGTTGGTGTGTAATGCCTGTTGTGTGATATGTTTATGATGTGTGGCCTGTATGAGCTTGAAATATGTCTTGATAGTGTGTGATGTCGATGGTGTTGTGAGTGTGGGTGCTTTGTTGGTGTTGTGAGTGTGTGATGCTCTCTCTCTAGGTGGGGAGGGAGGGGCAAGGGGTGCGAATCTATTGTGTGACTGCATATTCCCAAAAAAAACCAAAATGAAAATAAAACGAGAAGAAGTGAAATAAAAGAAAAGAAATGAAATAAAAGAAAAAGAAATGCGGATACAACAATCTAAAGTGAACTTTCAAGGTTCAGGGAGTATTCAGTGAATTTCTATCCCATACAAGGAAAAATATCTTTGTTTTCTTGAAGGACAATGATGGAATATGTTACCAACCTGGTCCGGATATTTGGCTGTGTCTGGGAGGGGTAAAGGTTGGGTTAGTTTTACTTTACCCCACGTCTCTCCTTCTGTTGAGATGTCCAGAAGGTATTACAGCCCCTTTGGGCCTGTAGGCCCTGGTCCAGTAGACCGCTCACAGCCAATTGTCGCGTTGTCCCATAAAAAACACTTGTTTAAAAAGATGTTTGTTTAAAAAGATGTTCCACACCTCAATTAAAAACTTTCAAAAAAAAGGTAAAAAAAGAGGGATTAAAAAGTACAAAGAGTAATGATATTGGATCATAAATCAGAGAAAAAAGTTGCCTGACGTTTCGCGTTAGATACGCTTCTTCAGAGGCTAAAAAAGAACAAAGGCATTTCCAGGGTTTTTATACCCTGTTATGGGTGTGGTAGGAAGTGTTGATAAACCAGGAAGTAGAGTTGGGTTCAGGGGTTAAATTGGATGTGTCATGTTCTGATTGGTTAATCCGATATCATGTGATCCAAGTTTGGTTTGAAGGGTACGTGGCCCTTTGACAAATTCCAAAATCATTTATTTCTGACCAGGAAGTCCACCTTTTTTAGACGTGGGAGGCTCCAAAATGTATTATGGTCCAGTTTATAATATTAAAAAAAGGTTTTTTGTAAAATGAAGAAAGGAATACAAATTAAAAGTTTGAGAAAATAAAAAATAAAAAAGAAATAAAAATAAAGATAATTGTTTAAAAGGGGGGAAAAAAAATATGCAGTAATGGGAAAAGTGGGAAGGGAAAGGGAGGGGGGGCATCCTAGAAAAAATCTTTCTATCGATGCATGGAAATGTATAATCAGTGTGTATATATTTGTATCATAAGAGCTATGAAGGTGTATGTGAAAAGTGGGAGTGGCAGGAGTTCCATTCATATAGTTTCCTCTCGCTCTGTTGGTCTGGAATCTGGATCAAATGTCTTTGAGACCTTAGATTGTCCATGTACAGGTCTGTCTCCTTTGCCAAAAGAAATGTCCAGCGGCAGTCCATTCATTATTCATTCTGTGGTTGCATTATCTGCTAAAATCACAGGCACATGGAAATGGCACGGGCAAGGTTAGGTTAATAAATGAAATAGCCTTTTAAGAAGTTGAATACTCTTGGGGGCACTGGCCTATTTCCATAACCTGTGAAAAACAAACCACAAAATGTTTCTAAAATGTTCTCTTTTTGAGGTCTTTCTTCTTTTTACGAGGTGCTAAGCGCTTGTGGGAATAGAAGTGAATGTCCTTATTTTGATAACAAGGGTACAAAGTCAATTCCTGTACTGGGGTGGCCTATCCTACAATAAAACAAACCAACGTGTAACAAAGTAAAAGGCCTACTTTCTAGAAATGTGAAATAAATTAATGGATATAAACATAAAGAAATAGAATATAAATCCTTATATTAAAGGAAGTTAAGAAACATGCACAATATAAAACATCAAGCAGGCCTAAGGGAAAAATAAGAATCTGATATGGAATATTTAAGTTAAATAAAAGATCATTTGGAACATATAAATATATACAGGTTCGAATTTTTAACAAAGAGACAAACATGATAGAGAGAATAGTAAATTCTTATAGATGAACTTACTTGGATAGGGAATTAAATAACATAGAATTATAAAAATATCAAATAAGTGCAAAGGTTGTTAATAGAAGCCCCTAAATAAGAGCAGAGTTTAAAAAGGGGTTCTGTGCAAGCATGCTTAAAACTCGTGATAGTTAGTAAAGTAAGTGAAATATAAACTATTAGTAATAAATAAATAAATAAATAAGTAAATTCATGATATTAAATAAAGGGGGGGAGAAGGGGGCGGGGGGGGAAAAGGGAGGAGAAAACATGAAAAAATAGATAACTGGGTAATATTATGGAATAATGTAAATTCATGATAAACCATTCAGAGTAAAATTTTCCCCGTAAAAGGAATAGGCACACCCCATCAATCTAATAATAAAACAATTTGGGTCATTGCCCACTCATTAATATTGTACTTTGTTCGATTTTTATTTTCATTTTTATTCCCTTCCGTTTAGTCCCTGTGGAGCAATGGTCTTCATCTTGGCAATCCACAAGGACTCAGCTGCTCTCCTCTGTGCCGTAGTCCAAAAAGTTGAGGTTTGTAAGCCCGTGATATGGAGGTTTGTTATGGGATGTGTTTGAAAGTGTGCAACTAAGTGTGTGTCCAGAGAGTTTTTTTGAATTGAATAGATGTGTTGTTTGAGTCTGGTTATCAGTGTGTGTTTGGTTTCCCCAATGTAAATGTGGTGACACTGCTGGCATGTAATGCCATAAACCAAGTTAGAAGTGGTCAGTGTCATTAGTTGTTTTATGTGGCTAGATGTCTTTGC
>JAPMUY010007047.1:0-7500 GCA_026901105.3 Galaxias olidus
CACGAACACTCGCTGACGGTGGAATCTAAACCATCCCTCATCGCATCGCTCGCTGACTATCAGCCTGCCCCGCCCTGATGAGTGTGTGTGGGTGTGTGTGTGTGTGTGCGTGTGTGTGTGTGTCCACGTTTCAAACGGCACAGAGCTGTATGGAAGCAGAGAGCCCGGGAGGCCGCTGCGTTTGGAGGCCAGCTGATTGAAACGCAAAGCGTCACTTAGTGATCCATAAAGACGACTCAGTGGAAGTTGTGCAGTACATTAGGCCGGTCGCCCCGGTAATGTGATAATGTCTGCTGAAGCACATCCAAACACATTAAAGTACGTACACAGACTAATCTAGATTAAACCCTTAGGGCAGCTATTTTTAAAACACAAAAAAGGTCTATGTAGAACTGTCCCCAACTATGAAAACGGTGTAAACACAGTGTAGCTATGAAAACCAGTGAACAGACACGAAGATGAGGCTGAGCAATAAAAGACAATGTGGAAGCTACTGCTACAGGTCCTAACGTCACACACTCAACCGTAGTTTGAGAGGGGAGCACCACACACACACACGCACGCACGCACGCACGCACGCACGCACGCACGCACACGCACACGCACACGCACACGCACGCACACGCGAGGCCCCACCATCCGAGCACCAGTGTTGGGGATTTGGAGATGGCATAGTCTCCATCACAGCCACAAGTCTCTTTCCAATGCCAGCCACTCCACACCCCTCAGGGGGAAGGGGAAACGGGATGGATTGGGAAAAGAAACACCAAGTGAAATAGATGGAAAATTTGCGCAATTTCACTTTAAAATAGCATTACCATTGAAAAAGATTAGAATCCTTAAATATGTAACCCCGTTAAAGATTTCCATCTGAAAGATGGGAAGAACTGGTAAAAAAGTAAAAAGCGAAAGAAATATCCATGAAAAAAATTATGTTTATAAAACACCATTGACGGCAAAGCTTATATGTGTAAGACAAAAGCCTTTGAATCGTATGGAAAAATGTTACAAAAACAAAAAAAAAACAATACATAAATGTATGAAAACTCTATACAGTTTAACAAATCCATCATTATCTTCAAATGTAGGTCCCCTCGCTAAATTCCAAAAACTCCTCAGAGTGGCGGTCCACTTGTGAGAACGCGGCGTGCTGCGTACGAGGTGACGTGGCGCCCACGTCTCAAAGAGGGTGGGATATCGCCCTACAAATACTACGCCTCACACCCCTCGCCTGACGATGAGGCTGGTGCCTCAGCACCACCATGGGCACGCCGCGCCCCACCCCGGAGAGGAAGACGGAGAACGGACAGAGAAGAGGAGGGAGACGGCTGGATGATGGGGGGGCCCCGGTGAAGGTAGCTTGGTTTGGAGAACCCCATGGTAAGTGACTGATCGGCATGGATGAGACTAGAGGGGGGTGAGGACGGGACAGGGGAGGAGGGTGGGTACTCTATGCAGTTAGACAGAACCTCACATCGGGGCTTCGTTTCTCTGACAAAGACCGGTATAAGGTTAAAGACCAGATTCCACAGTACAATGTTTACTATGAAGACCTACGCTCTAATCCATATCAGTAGCTGTACCAGCCACAAGCTTCTAGAAAAAGTGAATGGCAATTAGTCATTTGTAATGGAATTCAGAGTCTATTAGGGCATTATAATGATTATTTTTTGACCTTGTGAGTTTGGTAACGGAAAATGTGCCCAATTTGATTGAAATGCGTATTAAATCATTTTGACAGCTTTACGTGGTATAATTCACGAGCAACCACTTATCCAAGATTGTGTGTAGCTTGCTACTTTGAAACACATTTCTTTCCTTTCAAACCTTGACCTGATGTAAAGAAAAGCTGGAAAAAAGTATTACTATAGGCTACACTATTAAGTTTAAGTTTTAAGCAACAGTAATTTAAAAACACAGCACAGCTGTAGAAATATGTAGGGAACTATGGACAATATAGGCAATCAATGATTTTCTGAACTCATATGAGAGGGGTAATTGAATTTACAATGTTTCTGGTTCTGCACCCAACTATAACCACTGGTTTAACCTACTGTAACCACATAATTTAGACAACAATGTAAAAACAGAGGGGTTTTTGGCATCAGATGCTTTTTGCCTCTCATTGCTCTGAGTTGGACTACAATTGGGTAGCCTATTTCAACAGCTTTGACGGTTAGGTACTATATTCCTAGCAAGGCATAATGAATTATAACAACCCTTTGGCAAGTGTAGCCTATTTGATACAGTAGCCTACAGTGTATCTCACATGTAGACTACATGTTGTACTGGCCAAGTTGGCCGCATCGAAGATACATTTGAAGACTGCTTAGCTTAAAGGTGTAGCTTGTTATGACGCAAGGCAGACAAGTTTGCAATGGCATACGCTTTACAATGTTATAAAGAATATATTAACTTAAAGTTAATACGCATGTACTTTGGCCTCCGCAGACAATTTCAAAAACAGTTACCACTGCCTGACTTTTCAAATAACAGGTAAAACTGGATTACTCTTCGAGAAAATCATGCTTAAGGTAAAACCAAATTGTTTATCTCATTTCCAACAAACTTACCATCAACAGTCTTCTTCTTGAACAGAGAAGCCATGGCGCTTGAAAGATTTCACCGAAAACAGTAACGAATACGGCTCGAAAATAGTTATATTTCACGCATATAAACACCAAACCTTTTGACTGTAACGTTAGCCCTAGCTCTGACAACAAACCCCTGATTTCCTGGTTGGGACCGGTTGAAGTGAACTCCCTCGTCAGTTTGTTTCACATGACTATTGACTCACTTTCACGACGTCACAGCGGAACTCTTACCAAGTTCTGCCAAGCGCCTTTAGAGGGCACTCCTGTCACAGCCCGAAAATGCTTTTCTGCTAGGCTCATAGCACATACTGAACTCCTTGAGACAAACAAAATATACTAGTACAAAAAAGAGAGGACTTGGATACCGTTCCTCAGAATCAGCAGAGAAATAAGTTTAAAAAAAATGTTGGCTTGGGTAAAATATGTCCGCCTATAGAGTATGTTTTGTTATAACGTTTACACTCATAAATACAGTATATGTGTCTGTGTGTGAGACTGTATGTGTGCGGGCAAGTACATGTGTGTATGTTTGTTCCCCACATACTATAGTGTGTGAGTTGATAAGACCACAGCATATCTGGACAAATCTGTGAGGAACAGCAGACCTTTGATATTTGGCATAGAAACAGCTGCCTGTGGCATTACACACACTTGCACACTAACACACACTATCATAATATAAAAATACACAGATAGACACCCAGAGAGGTCGGGCCCCATGATACACCCCAGTACGTTTTCATAGGAACGTTTCTCTTAGTGTTAATACATGGAGCTACTTCTGGGGAGTGTGGACTCCTGAACCGTAACCAAATCAATTCCAGCAGAAGTCTGGCTTCGTCCCCCATAGAGCCAAATGAAAAAGGAGGGAGGGGTGGAGCAGAAAGGAAAGGAAAGCCTAAGAGTGGATGGGGGAGCTAAAGAGGAGGCTGGAGGGGAGGAGGGAGACAATTTGCCCCCCCCCCCAAAAAAAAATGAACTGATGGTGCCAAGTTTTATATAGAGGAGAAGAGAGAGGGATGACTTTGAGAGGAGGGGAAAGGACAGGACCAATAGCCCTCGGCTATTTTTTCTATCTCTAAGGAGTGTGTGTCCGTGTGTGAGTGTGTGTGTGTGTGTGTGTGTGTGTGTGTGTGTGTGTGTGTGTGTGTGTGTGTGTGTCAGATCCTGAGGCGCTGTTCTTGTTAGGGTTATTAGGAAGATGTTTTAGGTGTAATCAGCTAAGGAGCACGGGGACCTCTCTTCTAAATACTCATCAGGAGGAGGGTCCCAGTGGTGAGCAATCTAGCCCCAAGCAACACCTCCGTCACCAGCCACACCAGCCACCACCACCAACCCCACCGACCCCACCAGCCTCACAAGCACCTCCACCAGCCCCACCTCCAGCGCCTCCACCAGCCCCAATACTACTTCCATCACCACAAACACCTCCACCAACCTCTCTAGCACCTCCACCGCCAGCCTCAGCAGCACCATGCCCCTGCTACACACAACCAGCCCTAGCCAGTCTGCTGCATGGACAGACACTGCTGCGGTAAATTGAGAATTAACATCTCATTTTGGTACAACAGGGGATCTGTTCAAGGCACTTCTTGTGTCTTTAGGCACATCTCTTTAGCATTTTGTTTTTAAGTGTAATTCTCCCTCTATCCCTCATTAAAATCCCCCCCCCCCCACACACACACACAAAACACACACATTTTCTTCATTTTCTTACAGTCTTGATCTCTTTCTTTTTCTTTTCTTCAGCCTGGGGCGATTAGATGTTTATTGTTAACATGCTAACTACTACTATTATTGCCACACACACACACACACACACACACACACACACACACACACACACACACACACACACACACACACAAACTCAAACACAGACAGATAGATAGCAGACTGAGACACTCATGTGTGAAATTAGATCCCACAACAATCAGTGGGAGTCCCAGCTATAAAAGGACGGATTTTAGCTGTGAGGTATCGTCTACTGTTAGAACACCAATACTCTCCTATTGTTACCAATTCGTGCAATGGCATTTCAACAGTGGCAAAATTTTGCTTGCACTCCCTTTTGTTGTTCAGGATACAGCACCTAAACACCACTACAATCAGGATTCAAAGACCCCTAAGGCTAGGAAGACACATAGATATTACCAGTAGAAACTGCATGGAGAATGTTGGAAGGAGCCTCATGGTGGCTTTCTGCTTTTTGCACATTACCAGTGACAAGTTTCCATAATCTACGGGGGCTTGATCTGTAAAATACGGACATAACCTTAACATATTGTGTGAGTGGCTGTCTGGGTGTGTTCGTATGTCAAAGCCGTCTTCTTTCCCACCTCTTGGAATTAATTTGTCATTTACAGCATAATGATTTCCTACCCCGTTACCTCCTTGCCAGGCCCCGCACATGATTAACCAGAGTCTATATTTTTACTGAATCCTAATCTATGTGCATTCCAGCAAGTGTGAAGACGTGATCGCATATCACCGTGATGGAAAGGGGGAATAAGCGCGCACTCATGCCTCTGGACGCAAAGATGATTTATCGAGCGACATCGCCGCGCGTCTCCCGCGACCCTTCCCGTGATAATAACGTGTCAGGGAGCGCGTCACGTAACAAGCCTAAGTTATGTTGCTATGTAAACACAGAGGGCTGGACGCAGGGCCCGGGGACCGTGGTGATGGGCAGCCAGGGGGAGGGTTTAACAGCACCCTCCTCTCCTCTTTGACTGATGGACGGCTTCTCTGCTGGGGCGCAGAGGGAGATATGGAGGAGCACAGAGGGAGATATGGAGGAGCACAGAGGGAGATATGGAGGAGCACAGAGGGAGATATGGAGGGACACAGAGGGAGATATGGAGAGGAACAGAGGGAGATGTGGAGAGGAACAGAGGGAGATATGGAGAGGAACAGAGGGAGATATGGAGAGATACAGAGGGAGATATGGAGAGATACAGAGGGAGATATGGAGAGGAACAGAAGGAGATATGGAAAGAAACAGAGGGAGATATGGAGGGATACAGATGGAGATATGGAGAGAAACAGAAAGAGATATGGAGAGGAACAGAAAGAGATATGGAGAGGAACAGAGGAGGAACAGAGGGAGATATGGAGAGGAACAGAGGGAGATATGGAGAGGAACAGAGGGAGATATGGAGGGATACAGATGGAGATATGGAGAGAAACAGAGGGAGATACGGAGAGGAACAGAGGGAGCAGACGTGGAGACAGGATGGAGGAGTTACAACGGTGGTGGAACGCGTAATACATTTGGAGCAGAGGAAACTATATGAGGCGATGGAGAGAGGTGTTCATCAAGGAACGGAAAAAGATGAGGGGGAAAAGTACGAAGAAATGTGTAGAAAGTATCAAAAATAGACACAGGAAAACAGAGGAAATTAGTGAAAAAGAAAGAGATAAAAAGATCAATAGAATGTCGTTATTAGTATTTTCTAATCTCACAAAAATATCAGTCCTCAGTTTCTCGGAACAGATACCACACACCCACACACACACACACAAACACACACACAAACACACACCTACACACAAACACACACTCGGTTGATGAAAACCGGAGAAAAACATTAAAAACCTTAGAAAAAGTACTTCAGACTGTTATTGAGGTTGAAAGACGGAAGGGCAGAAGGTAAAAAAGGGTCCGACCGCCACATAGAAGGATAGGGGAATGAAGGAGATGGGGATAATAAAGGAGAGAGGGATGGTGTCAGCGGAGGTGATAAATCGACTGAATGACTCCGCGCTCTCTCTCTCTCTCGTTCTCTCTCTCACTCTCTCTCTCTCTCTCTCTGCCCGTGGGAAGAATCTGGCTGCGCTCGCCAGAGCAGGAGCACCAAAGGGGATGTCGGGTAATGAGAGATTATTACCCCAGTAGAATTCCTCCTTCCACCAGCATCCACTCACTAACCTCCCCCCGAGCACTGGGATGTCATCGGGCAACCACAACCACAGACACACACACACACACCACACGCATGCTTGCGGACACAGATGTATTTTTTTACAGGCTTGAACACACACTTATTGTCATTCACGCATGCACATTTGAGCTCGAGTTGTATGACGATGTGTTATGAAAATATGTTCATAAAGAGCGCACTCATGGTTGTCACCCACATCTGGACAGACATTATTTGGGTCAGTGAGGGTCAAGCTTTCGTTTAAACCTCTGACACACACACACACACACACACGCACACACACGCGTGCACACACACACACACACACACTCACACCTTCCCCTTTACATTCGATGATAAGCATTTATCCACAGGTACCTTTAGCCCGAGGAGGCCAATCTGGCTGTGTGTTTCTACATGTGTTGAGGAGCAGACCCGTGACTCTCCAGGGTATAGTCCTGACCGCCTCAGGCATGGCTACAACCTGGAGAACACACAGCGGGAGCCAGGCAGAGGCATATCATTAGCATGGGGAATTAAAGTCATTATAGGAGGAAGGGCAAGAGAGGACGAGTCCTCCGGTCTCCAAGGTGTGTGTAAATGTGTGTGTGTGTGTGTGTGTGTGTGAGAGAGAGAGAGAGAGAGAGAGAGAGAGAGAGAGGGAGGGGGGGGGGGGGGGGGGTCGAGGGGTGTCCTTGGATCTGGGACAAGTTGAGGGGCTTGCCAGACGGACCCCAAACAAGACAGCAGACGTTCAGAATCGCGAGCACGTATCCAGACAGACAAAAGACACGGGCGCACAGATGCGCATGTGATAACCGGACCACATGCGGGCTCACTAATGAAACACAGGGAAGCAGCTACAGACGCACACAAAGATGCGTGTTATCTGAGCGTTGAAGTCCCTCAACGGCTCGAGATGTCGGCTCAGCAGAAAGACGCTGCCGTCCCTCCCGTTCCCCTTTGTCTATTATTTTCACTCA
>JAPMUY010007047.1:10000-27500 GCA_026901105.3 Galaxias olidus
TTTAAAGGCTCGTATGCTGTGTGTCTCTCTGATGTGTCTGTGATCCAATTCACTTTGAGGCTTCCACTGCCAAGGAAAACAAACAGCTCTTTTATTTCTGCCCTCCCGCTCTTCCTCCTCCCTCCCTACCTCCCTTCTCTTTTCCTCCTTTTAAACATCATCTAATAATCATCTCACAGCCTCATTAAGGAGAATAAAGGAATGAGAGCGCCACATGTGTTTAGAGAGAGACCCCCGGCACCAGCATATGTCTGTGTGTGTGTGTGTGTGTGTGTGTGTGAGAGAGAGAGAGAGAGAGTGTGAGAGAGAGAGAGGGAGCGAGAGAAAGAGAAAGAGAGAAAGAGTGAAAGAAAGTGAGAGTATTAGATGTCTACAGAGAATCGTAAAGGGAGTTTATGGTTATATTAAGGATATAGGTGTGTGTGTGTGTGTGTGTGTGTGTGTGTGTGTGTGTGTGTGTGTGTGTGTGTGTGTGTGTGTGTGTGTGTGTGTGTGTGTGTGTGTGCATGTATGTGTGTTCATGAGAGAGGGGGACCTATTAAGAAAGAGAATCTGCACTGTGTGTATGTGACACCATATGTGTGTACGTGGTTTCCAGCTGTGACTGGAGGTTCAGTTCTTCCTGTGCCACTGACCCACTTCCTGAACTCCACCGCATCATCAAAATGAGCCCCTAACACTGCCCCAGTTTTGCCATCCTCTATCATCAATGTGCGACTGAATAATTGACGTTCCATCTGTAGCTCATGCCCTGTCATCAAAGTGAGTGACAGATACTGTGACAGATTTAGTCCCTGAGCCTGAGTACAATCTGATATAAAAAAGAAAACGGGAAATTAATAATACAACTTCCTGTTGTTTTTCCAAAACTATCCCCTAAACTAGATCAAGCAGAAAAATGGGGGGGGGGGGGGGCAAAACTGGAAAGATAAGCAGTGAAACGATGAGATGAGAAAGAGAAGGTACAGATAATATTGACAGAGAAAACTGTTCATAAACAGTCAAACCCACCAACCTACACAAAGTACCTAGTGGCTCTCACTCAGATTCTCATAGGCTTCTAATGGGCTATGCCTCTCCCTTTTACCAAAGTATGTGTGACCACATTTCAGATAAATGGGACATGCCCCCACTCCACTATCAATATCATAACCATATCAGGAACCCTATTATTTAAACATAACATAGACAAGTAGCTGAGCAATGAAGTATCCGTAATGAACAGTCCATCTATGTGCTGTAGACCTTTTACGTCTGAACACTTGACCATAATTAGATGCAAGGAGACAACTGCTTCACAGAAACACTCCTCTAGTCTAGGTAGTGTGTTCGAGTCTGTGTGCGTGTGTGTGTGTGTGTGTGTGTGTGTGTGTGTGTGTGTGTGTGTGTGTGTGTGTGTGTGTGAGTGTGTGTGTGTGTGTGTGTGATATGAGTTTATGTGGTAGTGTGAAAGAGAGAGCAACAGAGAGAGAGAGAGAGAGCGAGAGAGAGAGAGAGAGAGAAAGTGGATAAGAGTGTGTTTGGCTGTATTGAGTGTGTGTGTGTGTGTGTGTGTGTGTGTGTGTGTGTGTGTGTGTGTGTGTGTGTGTGTGTGTGTGTGTGTGTGTGTGTGTGTGTGTGTGTGTGTGTTTGTGTGTGTGCGTGTATGTGTGTGCGTGTTTTTATGTTATTATGTTATTATTGTATTATTGGCACAATGTAGGCCTGCGGCATAATGGATATTTCAACACCGCCGCATGTGTACGTTTTCACCAGGAGGTGGCAGCAAACTACTCATCGAGCTATTTGGGAGTGTTTTTATGTACATTTCCTATCCAAAAACACTACCCTTTACCAATAAAGCGTGATGATGCATGATGACTGTTCAAAATGCACGTTGTTCAAGAGGCTGTTTAGTGTAGACTGAAACAGTAGTCCATCTTCCATCAGGTAGGTTGAGCATCTAGTTTTCTCTTCCCTAAAGAGTTGTTGGTGCTAAGGAATAACAGGCCTATCATCATTCAAATCAATTTGACATTAAGGCAAGAGTACCTCATTGACCCTGATAAAATATGGGATAATTATTAGATTACATTCTGGCTCAAAACTTTAAACTTAATTAATTGAATTATGTGCTCAATGGTTCAGAATTACCACAGGTCTATTTTAACCATGGAGTCACTCCAAGTGGGCGTGCATGCAGAATCCCAGCCCTTCCAAATAAAGTTCGCCGTTGAATACTTAGACCCAATCAGCTGCTCTCAGAAAACTTATCCCAAGTCGAGTTTGTCGGATAGCTTATGGTCCCTATCAGTCCGTTGTGATTCCGATCAATAGGTGGTGGATCTCCAACTGAGACGTCATTGTGTTAATTCAAACGCACCATTTGACTCCCAGGGATGTCTATTGTGTACGCTCTGGTTTATATGGATGCAGCGGTGCTCTAGAGGATTCAACCCCGTCCGAAGAGCGCTTCTGTCGGCAGATTTCTCACTCTGAGGTACTCACACCCTCGTCGCTATGAGTTGCCTGGATGTGATGTACCACCAAAGTTATGGAGCGCACTGTCTGTCTGCCTCGCCAGCGGCCGCAGCGGTAGCCTATAAAGCGGCATACTATCATCACCATCACCAGCAACAGCAACAAGTAAGTTTTGTGCAGTTTATGAAACTAAAGCGTTACTGTAAAATGTTAATAAGCTTGTCTAAGATAAAGATATACTGATATGTTTACACGCAGTTTATAGCGTTCACAAAACTTTCGGTCTTTGATCAGGAGAGGAGCACTGATCTTGGGAAGACATGAATCATTTAGATATAATTCCTATTTGACGTGGCGTATTCACAACAGGTCACGCAGAACAACTCTCAGCTATTAATCTTTCCGTTTAGATGGTGATGCAATGACAGTTCGTCAGCTCACTGAGGAATGTTGATGATGACGTTTTCTTTGGGCTGTTTACCTTATGAATAGGCGGAATTTCGTTAATGGAAATATAGACTTAATACTAGCTTTTGAACGGTAATTTGTAAGGTAATACATTTGGGGTAGATTATAAAGTAGATTGTGAAAGTAACATTTTTTAAATAGTTTATCATTATTATTATTACTATAATTTATTATAAGACTATTATTATAAGTAGTAGTAGAAGTAACATTAGTAGTAGTAGAAGTGGTTGTGCAAGTAACAGCAGTAGTATTATGACAAACTTATTCATACTTCAAAATCCAAGTAATTAGATTTACCATTAAATATGTACTGATATATTTTTTATACTTTTCCAAATATAAAAAAAAACTCATCACTGAAGACTAGTCTGATGCTAAAAATGCTAGTAAAAGTCTACTCTGCTTAGATAAACTAGATAAACTGAGGCACCGTGACCTCAAACAGAACCCCTGGAAAACAATTTCAATATGAACAACATACTTGAACTACTTGATCATCAATTTCTGTTTTCTCTTCATTGATTCATTTGTATCTCCTTTGGTCGTCTGCTCTCTCCCTCACTCTCTCTCTCTAATTGTTTTTCCTATATCTCTGCCTTGTCTTCCACCTGTCCCCTACTTCCCGGCAGAAGAAGCTGAGTGTGCACAGTAAGATGCAGGAGTATGCAGACCAGCATCTCCAGCAGCAGGGTCTGGGAGCCAGACACCCAGAGCACCACCGGCAAGCAGGGGGAGGAAGAGACCGGGTCGCTGGGGATCAGGGGCTCCGTCGTGGGCCAGAGGGAGCCGGCTCTGGGGGTCTGGCTGGTTCTTCTGGGTCCGCTTCCGGGTCTTCGCTGAAGGACGGCAGCCAGCCTGCCGAGGCAGAGTACATGAACTCCCGGTGTGTCCTGTTCACCTATTTCCACGGCGACATTGGCGACGTGGTTGACGAGCATTTCTCAAGGGCCCTGAGCCAACCGAGTGCCTTCACTATAGAAACCAAGACCCCCCGGATCAGCCCCTCTGCTGGCACCAGCTCTACTGGACTCTGGCCAGGTAGGCTCTATATTTTAGACAGCAGCACTTCAGGGGAAAATTCCAGTAAACAAATGGTGAACAAATATATACTAAAACCTAGCTATGAATGTTAACATTAATAATAAAAAAAAACACAAGACCAACTTTGACAGTGTAAATTGCATAATTTTATTTCGCAATTCTTGCTTCATTTTTTTCAAATACTTTTCACTTCATGGAATACTACTTCATCACTGTCTTCTTGAAACACAATGACATATAATTTCTTGAAACTTCTTTGAAACCGTGACACTGAGTGTTTGTACTTCTTCAGATGCTATGCCTCTCTCCGAGAACCAAAGTGGCCCAGTCCCATCCACGCCGTGGAGCACTGCCTACCCCTCCCAGGCCAGCCCCTGCCTCTCCTCCGTCTCCGTCCATCCAGACTTCTCCCCCAGCCCCATCTCCTTTCACCCCACGGACGGAGCCCTCTGGGTGGGCCATCCTCTCTCCCAGCCCAGCCTCCCTCCTCCGGGAGCCATTCCCGACACCTGGGCCTACAGCCTCAGCCCCCAGGCCGGAGCCAACTACCCGCATGTCCACGACGTTTACCCCCACCGCCACACACACTCGCACGTGCACCGCCGACACCCCGTGCTCCACTCCCACCCGGCCCGCGGCCCAGCACTGGACCCTAGGTTCAGCCCCCTCCTGCTCCGGACCCACCCGGTGCACAGCCCTGGGACCCATGGATCTCCCCACGGCGAGGTGCTCAAGACGGAGATGGACCCCAGCAGCCCAAACCTGAGTCCGGCTTCGACAGCCACGTCAGCCTCCTGGCCTCTCCATGGAGCCCCCTTAGATGCCTATGACTCAGGTACACAAATGGTTTTATCACACAGATAAAAATACATTTAAAGCATTTACTTACATCCATATTACAGTGCATTTATAGTGTATGCTTAGTCATGAAGCTGACAGTGCACACACACACACACAAACACACTTACACTCGCACTGTAGAATGCTAATGTATTCCGTTGTCATATCTATGTACATGTCTCCATATAGCTCCGGACCAGGATAAGCTAAAGGCCTCCGTCTGGTTCTGAGGCAGAAATCCACAAAATCCAGAGAGTGACCACCCCAGATCCAGTGGACTGCCCCTGGGAATGAGATACATTTCCTTGGGAGCCCGGTTCTGGGAAAAGCCAACACCAGCACCCTATTCTCTTTGGGAAAATGGCTTTAACACCAAAACCTTTCACTGAGCAGTGATGTGCAACTGATGAGACTGACAACAGCGCTGACTGAATCAATGGAGAAGCACAGAGACAAGACGAAGAGACAGACAGAGAGAGAGAGAGAGAGAGAGAGAGAGAGAGAGAGAGAGAGAGAGAGAGAGAGAGAGAGAGAGAGAGAAGAGAGAAGAGAGAGAGAAGAGAGAGAGAGAGAGAGAGAGAGACAGACAGAGAGAGAGAGAGAGAGAGAGAGAGAGAGAGAGAGAGAGAGAGAGAGAGAGACAGACAGAGAGAGACAGAGAGAGAGAGAGAGAGAGAGAGAGAGAGAGAGAGAGAGAGAGAGAGAGAGAGAGAGAAATAGAGAGAGATAAATTTGAGGTAAAGGAGAGACTAATACAGAGATTAAGTTAATCAAGTACCCAAAGAGCCCTCAGGTTAAAAAAAAATTTGTTTTGAAGAAAAGTATGTTTCATATCAAGTCCTTATCTGAAGTTATGAACCAAAAAAAACAACTTTTGACGTTAATCCTACTCTCTCAGTGTGTGTGTCCAAATGCTTTATCTGTTTGCAGTTTGAAGGCTTGGGACCTTATGACCTTGTCAGCATATTAGTAGTGCTATAGAAAGTAGGCTTCCAGAAAGCTTGCAGTGGTGTTTCTGTCAGCACTTGTTGTCTAAAAGGTTTCCCTATTTGATGTGTGTAGACCCAGACCTCAGGGTGGTTCTGTTTCAAGAGCTTTGGTTCTGGAAGGAACACATTTTTTCATTCAGCCATTTTGCGTGCGTTTCATTTTTTTGTTTACAGTTTTTCTTGTATTGTTTAACATTAGTGGACATTGTTGCTTAATGGAGAATGTCTGTGTGTGTTGTCATCCTGTTAACTGTTCAACTGCTCTTTTTTTGTCATTTTGTGAACGTGTGACATTATGTTTTGTACATTGTTTCTTTAATAAATTGCTAAGTTTTATTAGCAAACACTGGAATCTTCTTGAATCAGAGTGAGTAATGTGCATCAGCCAAGCTGCCTGTTCCGCCCATGGTACTCCCCTGACCTAGAGCCCAGCTGGGAACAATTCAGTTCAATTCCATTAATTTACCAAAACGCACATGTCAATAACTCATATGAATCCCTCCCTCGTTATTACAGTTAATAATATATACATCATTATAAACCAAGAAAAATAAAGTTTTGCGCTTGGTGTTTGACCTCGCAGCTCTGACAGAATAATGCTTCACTATGAATGACACAATCTTCCATAGCCACTTACAAATTCTGTCCAAGGTCATACCTGAGAAGTAGTTTGCGTCCTTACAAAGCACATTAGTTGAACAGAGTGGCACTGTGTAACTTATGGTGAGGGTGAGGAGATGAGGGAGACATTCCTCAGACAGTTATTGTAAGATACCATGACATGCCTGTCGCCTGTCTGTTTCGCCACACTCAGGATCACATTTCCTGTCTGGACAGGAAGTTCAGCCAAGAGAGGTAGACAACATATACACACACACAAACGCACACACACACACACACACACACACACACACACACACACACACACACACACACACACACACACACACACACACACACACACACACACACACACACACACACACACACACACAGAACACACACACACATACACACACACACACACACACACACACACACACACACACACACACACACACACACACACACACACACACACACACACACACACACACACACACACCTAGAAGTTCTCCTTCCACAGGCACATGAATATGAATATAGTTTGGTAGTATAAGTGACTTGAAATGAAGACATTTACTCATCTGTCCCACAGTCAATAATGTGGGAGCTTCAAGCAATGAACAGTGGTGTGAAATTAAGCATTATGTGAGAGAAAAAAATACAACTTCAGGGTTTCTTCTGTGCCAGAAGTAGCATTGTTCTTATCCATAAAAGACAGCTGTTATGTTGTGTGTGAGTTTGTGTTTGAAAACATGCATGTGAACCACACAGACTGTGTGCTATTTTGTTGCGGTGAGTGCATGGGTGTGGGCGTTTCTGTGTTGTCGTAGTGTCAGTAAGTGAAATGTCTGACCAGGTGGTTAAGCGGAGAGGGCCTACCCACATTCCTGCTCCCCCGAGGTCAGCCATATTACATAATACCCTCTTCATAACAGACCTTTCTCTTGGACAACGAGCCGGAAATGACTCATAAACAGAAATACGCTGGAAGAATCAGAAGTCACAGATGTTATGATGGATTGATATATTTGTATTTTTTCTCAGTTTTTCTAGTTAACATGGATATTCTAGTGTGTAGTATCGGATGTTTTATGTCTCTTTCACAGTCTCTTCATATGCCAGCCTCATTTGTGTATTTGCTCCTATCTCCAGATATATCCCTAAAACCAAATTCAAGTCCATCCATCCATCAATTTTCCGCCGCTTACTGGGCCGGGTTTGCGGTGGCAGCAGGCTCAGCAGGGTATTCCAGACGTCCCTATCCCCAGCAACGCTTTCCAGCTCCTCCTGGAGGATCCCGAGGCGTTCCCAGGCCAGACGAGATATATAATCTCGCCAGCGCGTTCTGGGTCTACCCCGGGGTCTCCTACCAGTAGGGCGTGCCCGGAAAACCTCCAACGGGAGGCGCCCAGGAGGCATCCTAATCAGATGCCCGTACAACCTCATCTGGCTCCTTTCGATGCGAAGGAGCAGCGGGTCTACTCCGAGCACCCTCCGGATGACCGAGCTCTTTACCCTATCCCTAAGGCTGAGCCCAGCCACCCTACGGAGGAAACACATTTCAGCCGCTTGTACTCGCGATCTTATTCTTTCGGTCACTACTCAAAGCTCATGACCATAGGTGAGGGTTGGAACGTAGACCGACTGATAAATCGCCCCTCCGAGAATTGCCACCTTAACGTGGTGGAGGGGTTTCAGTGTCCCTGTGACCCTGGGAGCTGTGTTGTCGGGGGCAGTAGCCCCTGGTAGGGTCTCCCATGGCAAATTGGTCCCAGGGGAGGGTCCAGACTAAGCGCGATTCAAAAAGACCCCAATGAAGCGGAACAAACGGGACTGTGGCACTTCGCCCGGAAGAGGGAAACCGGGGCTACCCCCTGGAGCCAGACCCGGGGGGATGCTCGCCGGCGAGCGTCTGGTGGCCGGGCCTTGACCCATGGAGCCCGGTCGGGCACAGCCCGAAGAAACAACATGGAACCGCCGCCCATGGGTCCACCACCTGAAGGGACAGACATTGGGGTCGGGTACAGTGCCAGTCGGGGGGCAGGTATAGGCGGGGACCCAGGCGTGCTGACCCCTGATATCGTAGACTGGTCCTAGGGACGTGGAATGTAACCTCTCTGGTGGGAAAGGAACTAGTGCGGGAGGTGGAGCAGTACCAACTAGACATAGTTGGGCTCACCTCGACGCATTACTCTGGTTCTGGTACCCAAGACCTGGAGAGGGGCTGGACTCTTTTCTTTTCCGGAGTCGCCCAGGGTGAGAGGCGCCGGCCAGGTGTGGGGATTCTTACGAGTCCCCGGCTGGGCGCCGCTGTATTGGGGTTTTCCCCGATGAACGAGAGGGTCACCTCTTTGCGACTGCGAGTAGCTGGGGGGAAGGCTCTGACTGTTGTTTGTGCTTATGCACCAAATGGCAGTTCGGAGTATCCGGCCTTCTTGGAGTCGCTGGGTGGGGTCCTGGAAAGGGTACCATCTAGTGATTCTATTGTTCTGCTGGGGGACTTCAACGCCCATGTAGGTGACGATGGAGAAACCTGGAGCGGGGTGATTGGGAGGAATGGCCTGCCCGATCTGAACCAGAGTGGTGCTTTGTTGTTGGACTTCTGTGCTAGGCATGGATTGTCCATACCGAACACCATGTTCCAGCATAGGGAGGTTCATAAGTGTACCTGGTACCAGAGCACCCTAAGCCGCAGATCGATGATCGACTTTGTGGTCGTATCATTAGACCTGCGGCCGTATGTCTTGGACACTCGGGTAAAGAGAGGAGCTGAGCTGTCAACTGATCACCACCTGGTGGTGAGTTGGATCAGATGGTGGGGGAGGCTGCCGGACAGACCTGGTAAACCCAAACGTGCAGTGAGGGTGATTTGGGAACGTCTGGTTGAGGACCCTGTCCGGGAGGTCTTCAACTCTCACCTTCGGAAGAACTTCTCGTGCATCCTGGGGGAGGTTGGGAGCATTGATTCCGAGTCGACCATGTTCAAAACCAACTTCAAGTTTCCATGGTAAAACAAGGGCTTAAACATTTCCTCTCAAAAGTCATACCTCACACATTCAATTACAACATGCCAATGTGGTTGGCACAGTTATGATTTTTGATTTTATTACTGTATAACCCTTTTAAAATGTATAAGCATAAATGATCTTTAAGAAGTATACACATTTTTTGGGAGGGGGGCGGGTGGTAATTTTTCATAATGAGATTTCTTATATATTTACTAAAGCATATAGTACATGAAAAGCCCTGTGATTACCGTCTTCCTGTTCATCCCTGCTACTTAGTAAACACGCAGGCCAATACCCTCCATACAGCGCTCTGGAAACATCACGACCAAGATCTCAAGTCCCTCTCCAGCAGATAAAAGTGTACCTCTCACGGTGTGGAGAGGGCTTCAGTAGAACTAATTAGTGTTTCTTATATTGAACAGCCTCTCCGCTGGTTGGGACAGAAATTATGTACAGTGTTGCTTGCAACAGGGCCTGCCTAATGATGAGGACCAGCCCGGATATTAAACCTTTGATGAATAATTATCATAAGATCTTCATGTTCTCAACACACTACTTGGATTGCCACTCCACTCCAACTAAGGCACCCTCACCAACAACAACAATAATATCGGTTTCAGTTTTTTTCCCCGGAGACAAATGTTATTTTGCTGTTGATCGATGGAAACTTGCATTTTCAGAATGTGTTCCCTTGTGTTTGATGGCTTGGTCTGTTCAGTCTGATATATTGTTGCTACTAGAATCTGACAAATGCTGGATCTTAAGCTAAAGGTTCCACCGGACTTTCTTTCGCTCTCCATCTCTCTATTTCTTGCTCTCTCTTCTTCCCCTCTTTTCTCACCTATTTCTCTACCATGTCCCCAATCCTCCAAGAGTACAATCTGTGATCTGGCAAGGCAACTAGCCTCCACAACGGCATGTACACATGCTAACATGGGTCCCCAATGGAGGCTCTGTGGGCTAGCGGCCTGCAGTCTCACCACAGGCACTTCCACGCAGTCAGGAAGATCTAGTGCTGAGCTCATGAAGAGGGGGAAACTAGATCAAAGGACAGATATTAACTATGAATGAGGGAGAGTGCGCACTCTTTTAGGAAATGTTCAGTTCACTCGTTTAGGAAATGTTAAGTTAAAAGCATGTGGATGAATTAGATATAAACCAGGACCAGTGTGTATTTGGTTGTTCTTGATTTGCCTGAAACGACCAAGCAGCTAACCTCCCTGACACACATCCTTGCACGTGGCACAGCTTCTCAACAGGATCTCAGCTTGCCTCTGTGACTGCCCTTTCAGACTTGAGATGTGTAGTATTTTCCTTTGTGACACAGATATACATTATTGGGACGAAGAGAAGCATGCCCTGAACACACAATTAGCTCCTGGTAGTCATTTTGTGAAAGAGAAGAAGAGGACAATGGACAGAGTAGAAAGGGATGCGATGAGTGGATGTGAAAGAGGAGTAGAGATGAACAGAAAAAAAAGAGAAAGGAAGGAAGAGGAGGCTCCTGCAAGTCAATTAATGTCCTCAGTAGAAATCAAATGGTTGTCTCAATGAGGGGTATTGTATTGAAGCAGTAAGTAAATGACGAAGATAACTAATAGGATTTTGTTATAATGTTTATATGTTTTGAGACACACATGTGGTTACTGTATAACATTGAATGAACCTGTAGTGTTATTTCCAAGAATATGAGGGCTGTACTAGATTTACAAGAACAATAAGGAAACAAAGACTAATGAGAAATAATTCAATCCAATAAACAAAAAAGATTAACACAATATGATGCTTTTTTTGATCTGCTGTGCCTTCTTTGAATAGATGTCATTGTGATTTTGGGGAGAATAGCTATGTTAACACACACAAGCTGCCTTTTACCAAGGCCAAAAGACAACGAAAGGTAAAGAGAAAGTCACTTATGTATGACAGACAGAACAAGAGAAAGAAAGGAAAATAAAGATTGAAGACCACCATTCCAGTTCTCACCTCCCGTATTGTGGCTGCTATTATGTTTGCTGGGGCAAGAAAAAATACAGTACAAGAAGGATTGTGAGCTTGATTTATGGTAAAGTGAGAGAGAGAAAGAGAGAGAGAGAGAGAGAGAGAGAGAGAGAGAGAGAGAGAGAGAACATTGAAAACAGAGACGGGGAATCAAAGAACCGGCGTCCTCACATGTCTGTTGATACCACAACACATTTTTATTTAAAGGGACAGACCAAGAGAAAGAAAGGAAGAAAAGACGGAGATCTCCCCCCCCCAAGAAAGAGAGCGAGAGCAAGAGATACGCTAGATATGTTGATCTGTAAAAAAAACAAAAGAAAAAAAAGGCCCCTGTGGTCCCCATCATCGCCAAAGCACATTCCAGAGTAATTGAGCGGATGATTAGTCTAACAATCACCGCCACAAAGCCAGCTGCCTGGAAGTGGACCTGCATAAATACAGGCAGGCCGAGAGCAGCCTGACTCCAGGTCTTTAAGGCCTATTAGAGGGGAGGAGAGGAGTCATATGGCAGTCCTAACACTGCCCAAGCCCCTCCATTCACACTCGTCCATGCTCCAGCTCCTCTGTCCGACCAGGACGGGGGAATTGGAGCTAATTTGCCCTTCGTTTGTGGAGTCGACATGAAACACTGGAGTGTGGCGTTCGGAATATTTGGGACGAGGGGGGTCTCAGCTGTGTGAGTGTGTGTGTGTGTGTGTCTTTGTGCACTTGTGTCTGCGTGTGCGTGTGCCTGTGTGTGTGTGAAGAGAGTGTTATCGGGGAGGGTCTGATTTCAGCAGCTTGACCGTGTCAACACCAGCGTCTAATGAAGCGTGCGGGGACTGCTTCAGAACACTTGTTTCCCTTGATTACCAGGATTGGCTGGGTTTCTTGTTTTAAGTGCCACCTGATCTTTCATTAGAACGCGGCATGGAACACCCAGATGGCTGGCACAGGGATAGAGGAACCGAGGGGCTACTTTTTTCCCAACTCGCGGGCTTGTAGCCAACGCACATTTCTTAACACGACTGTTTTGTTTCCTTAATGAAACATACGACCACAATTACACATCAGAGATAGACCCTCTTAAACCCCTGTGGAAAGCTCGGATTGATACACAGACGCGTTCCAATCACTCTAAGCCCGTAAAGCTTTCTCATCAAGCACCCTCGTTCGAGCAAATCCATCCCGTGTCCATTTGAGTGACTCATGTCTTTCCAAACCTGACAGAATGGACACAGTGCGGCGCTGAATAAGGGCCCTCCACTCACGGCCCTGGAATGCCCTTAACGATTCTCCGAGAACCCGCTTTCATGCATCCCTCGGTGGCGGCTCCATAATTACGCGGCGGGCGCGGAACGCTGGTGTTTACACGCCGAGCGCGGGGTGCTGTGGGGTATGCGTGAGCGCCGCCATGGAGGGGGAGTGCACGAGGAATGCGTGCGGCCTGTTGGAACTCGCAGCTGAGGGAGCCGGAAAATCAAAGTTAAACCCGCGGGGAGACCGCAGGATCCTACGAGCGGCGATGGGTGTTGATCGTCGGCTGGTATGAATATTCCCCTCGTTCCCAGCAAAGGCTCTCACTACAGCCACGGCTGGGTCGCACACCAGCTGCCCACACACACAGCGAGAGGAGGGCGCACACCTCTCTTTCCTTCTCTATTTCTCTCCATTTCTCTCTTCTGCTCACTGTCGTTTTCTTCCTCCCTGCTTTCCCTTGTTCTTCGTCTATTGCTTTTGTCCATCATCTCTTTCTGACCTCTATTCTTTGTATATTTCTCTCTCTGGTTCTCTGCCTCTTATTCATCTCTACTCTTATTCTGTTTGATTAGTTTTGTCTACCTTGTTTCAAAGACCAGTTAATAATGGCTGACGATACTATCAACTATTCATTCCCGTTCTGGACAACCATGGTCTTTCACACTGGGCCACAAGGCTAGTGCAACTTGGCCCTGTTGAGTTATTTTTTATCATACTGTGTCTGCTACGGCCTAACATTACTACCCAAAAACAACAAGGAATAGTAAAAATGTATATGAGTTTCATTGACAGTATGTTTGTATACTTAAGGTATTAGTGCACAGTAATCACCGAGTATGAACTCTGTGGCACTGCCTCAGAGAAGATAGCAACAGGGGATCTCTCATCCTGACAATGAATAACTGATTGTGAACGAGAGAAAAAAAATAAACGATTTGGAAGGAAAGACGCTGAGGCTTGCTGTGTGTCACAAACCTTTTCGCTGGAAGGGCTCGGTCTGGAGAGTCTGTGGCGGGACCAGCTGTGGGGCCACTACTCATCTCATATTAAAGAGATTTTTAAGGGGGAACCCGGTTATTGACCAAAACATTACAACAACAAAACAACAACGTGCACCATATCGAGTCCTGTCAACATGCCCAAAGTAATTGGGTTTGATGTGAAACGTAATTGTCTCTTTGTTGCCATCGAATGGAATAGGGAAGTAGTTATGGTTGTGGACAGCTGAGACCGGGTCTGCATGGAGAGCGGGAGCCAGTCAGGTCGCTCATTTCAGCCTCCATAGCCAGGGATTTACTATGAAGGCCTACAAACAACAGACAAGTAAACAGAGCTGAAAACAACGCTTGGTTCACGACCTGTTTGAATGCTGCTAGTGTCAAACTTAAAAAAACCAACATTTTAATGAATCAATTCATCAAATGCTTGAGAAATTAAAGGATTTTTTTTTTTGCTTGCAAATTGACAAAGAAAATGCCATTGAAGAGAACCTAAGTCACCATTTAGACTCTGTTGGGTGTTTTGTATAGTTACAATTGGTTCTACGGCTGTACTCCACTCTGCCTGGTTTTAAAACTTCTCTACCATGGGTTCTGAAGATAGAACAGTGATAACAGTGGATTCCGGAGGTTTAGAATCTCCTCTCCCTGCTTCTCGCTGCAGCCCACCATGGCTCCTGGAGGTGTAGAATCTCCTCTCCCTGCTTCTAGCTCTCGGCAGTGGGTTCTGGAGGTGTAGAATCTCCTCTCCCTGCTTCTAGCTCTCGGCAGTGGGTTCTGGAGGTGTAGAATCTCCTCTCCCTGCTTCTAGCTCTCGGCAGTGGGTTCTGGAGGTGGAATCTCCTCTCCCTGCTTCTAGCTCTGGCAGTGGGTGGAGGTAGAATCTCCTCTCCCTGCTTGTAGCTCTCGGCAGTGGGTTCTGGAGGTGTAGAATCTCCTCTCCCTGCTTCTAGCTCTCGGCAGTGGGTTCTGGAGGTGTAGAATCTCCTCTCCCTGCTTCTAGCTCTCGGCAGTGGGTTCTGGAGGTGTAGAATCTCCTCTCCCTGCTTCGAGCTCTTAGCAGTGGGTTCTTGAGGTGTAGAATCTCCTCTCCCTGCTTCTAGCTCTTAGCAGTGGGTTCTGGAGGTATAGAATCTCCTCTCCCTGCTTCTCGCTACCGCCCACAGTGGGTGCTGTGCCATTAACCGCACAGAGCAGCACATAGCTGGCATTCCTGGTCTCGCTAATGGCAGATTAGCGAGCAGACCAACACCTGTTTCCTCAGCCAGCCAGCACACTGCAGCCACAGACCCCAGTCGCGGTTCACTTCAAATTGTTACATTTTGTGGACGGACACACGCATATATAGTCAGGTGAATTAAAGAAACATCCCACCTCCAAATAACTCAAAAGAAGAGGCTGCTTTATACATTTACTTAATAAGTTTGTAAGTTGTGTTTTGATTTAGAGGTTTAAATTTGCACAAGGCGCTGTCATCAGAGATTTAAAAAAACAGTTCACATAGAGTCAAGGCTTACATCAGATTGTGAGGATTTGAAAAAGCATCGGTAATATTTTAAAACAATGAAACCGCAAACTCAGCTTACATCTACATCTCCAGCCGGGGAGTGTGCGTGTGTGTGTGTGTGTGTGTGTGTGTGTGTGTGTGTCACTTTCACTGTTCCCCTAACTCTCCAGCGGTGTGGCACCCCCCCCCCCCCCCTTAAACACACACACGCAGGCACAAACACACCCCTCCTCTCCCCCGCCCGCCCTTTGTCCCGTAATTGAGTTAGAACAGTGCTGAGGGGTTCATGGAGGAAGTGATCTGTCACCACCCTGTCACGTCTTCATTTAGACCGAGGCCTCTTATTATCAGCGCTCTCGTCCCAGAGACGGCACGGAGGGGCGGGGCGGCGCGGAGCGTTTCACAAACGCCCTTCACTTCAATGCCTTCATGGCTGCCGTGTTATGGGGAGGACGTGTCACCTGTGGCATCGTTTTCGTAAGGATTTCGAGATTGTGGCAGACGTTATGAATATAGGCCAGGGGGATTCTGGCTGGGAGGAGACATGGAGGGACCTGCTCCTCTGCTCTGTTTTTGTGGGGCCCATATTATCACACACAAACACACACACACACACACACACACACACGCTTTCTCTCTCTCTCTCCGCCACTTTTTCTCGTTTTGACCCAACCTGCTGCCACTCTCCCCCATAGACCCTATAGGACTGTCTCACAGTGACCATGCTGACCATACCCCTCGTTCCCACCCGACAGAAGGACGTGACCAGGCAAGCAATCCCTGTCGACAGCCTGTGTGTGTCTGTGCCGTGTGAGTGGGTGACTGTGGGTGTACACGAGGGTCAAGTAAGCGATACACTTTATCCTTCAAAGAAACCCTGACAGCACAGGCAGCGTGGAGAGTCAAAGACGCCCTGCGTCAACGCCTCAGTTAGAAACCGGTTTGTCCATGACGGAGAAAGGTTGATTCGTTTCTGTTTCCAATCCATGTGTTGTGGTTCCCCTCCGGTGGTCGGCAGGGGCCCACTCTCCTCTTCTCCGGGCGCTCTGTGATCGGGAGAGCGTAGAGTGTAATCTGTGGGATAACGTGGCCTGTAATCCAGGGATAACATCCTCGCTGCGGGCTAACCCACCGGATCACACCCGACGGATCCCCAGAGCTCCCCTCCGGACCGCCGACAGGTCGACAGGCACAAGAGCCGCGGCGCGTAGAATGCACCCGCCCCGCTCAAACCGCCGGCCTTCACTGCGGAGTCATTTTGCCGACAGTGAGCGGGAGCTGAAGTTGCTCACGACGCTGTCCGATGACAACCGGATTGGTAAACGTGCCCGAGTCCGCAGTGCCGCGGAGACGAACTCTTGAACAATCTATTTCAATCTAGTTCTATGCTATCCGACATCACTCCCTCAGTGTTACCGGAGCTAATTGAGAGCTAATTCCTGCTCCCCTGCCGCCAGCTCTCTGTTCTTCTAATGTGTCCCTATACTTTCACTCCATTGCCCCCCTCCGTCCAGCTGGGCTCCCTGTGGCCCCCAGCCCCCCTCTGGTAGTCCCAGCAGGACCCCATGTCCGGGCCTGGTGTCTCTGAGGCCTACCCCACTGGGGCCTGTCACTGGAGCCTGGGACTGGAGTTGGGAGCCCTCCGACAAGAGCCTCCCCTCCTGCTGAGCACATCTCGGGGAGCGACAGGAGAGCCGGCCCCAAATCCACCCGGCCCAGCCCCCCTGTTACATAATGCATAAACACTCACTCTCACACACACACACACACACACACACACACACAACACTCACACACACTCTCACACACACACACACACACACAAACACACACACACACACACACACACACACACACACACACACACACACACACACACACAAATAAACACTCCAATGTATTGATTCATTTACCAAGGACAGAAGATATGTCCGTATAAACCTGTCACTGTCTTTCATGTTCAGCCTCTGAAAACACACACACACACACACACACACACACACACACACACACACACACACACACACACAAATAAACACTCCAATGTATTGATTCATTTACCAAGGACAGAAGATATGTCCGTATAAACCTGTCACTGTCTTTCATTTTCAGCCTCTGAAACACACACACACACACACACACACACACACACACACACACACACACACACACACACACACACACACACACACACACACACACACACACACACACACACACACACACACATTCCACCTACTGTAGCTGTCCTTGTGGCTCTGACAGTGATTGATGTGTGTTTGCGGAGCTGGCGGACAGAGGGACATGTGACATATGTGAGTCCCACCCTCCTGTCATGTCCGCCTG
>JAPMUY010007047.1:35000-52720 GCA_026901105.3 Galaxias olidus
GACTAAGATGCTGGTAATCCTGTGATTAGATTTGATTGCCTTTGTGTAGCCGGTTGTCCCCCCCAGGCCGGCTCACTGGGACTGGATCTGCCAGTGGAGACAGACAGCGCTGCCGGTTATCCTCTCAGAGCGTATGACTGCCGTGTCCTCCCTCACAGCTCCTCACCACAGCCGTAAAGGGCGCGCAGACACGTGTATAGACACATATCATGCGGCAGACCGACTGATTCCAGCGTCGGTTGAAGAAACAATCCCGTGACGTGACTCCATGAACGATTGTTCAGTGAGTGACAACCTTACGCGCCAGGTCAATACAAAACAAAGAATAGTAGAATTGTTTGTCACTGAGGTGGGGAGACATATTGTGTTGTCATAGATTTGATTGAGTAGAATGTTTCGGTCCTGTCTTGCCGACGTATTTTGTTTGACATCTCGTTCACTTTTGTTGGGGGACACTAACGTTTTCTCCTAAGCCAGCACATCTACACCACTTGCACACACACTGTACATCTGGGTGATCCAATACTGTCTCCCTCTGGCCAAAGAGGAACACACCGATCTATTTTCAAAAATACTGACACATTCATTCGGACTGGCTGGCATCTTAGTACAAAAGAGAAATTACTTTTCTGTAGTTTTCTGTATAGTCAGACAATAGATGAAAGTATGTCGTGACCTTAATAAAATCTACACTCCAGCAGAACACAAATGCTGTGTGGAAACAATGAATGGGCTTTCATTCAAAATACACTAAAGAGCAGACAATGAAACGACGGATAAATGCAAACAATGGTTTCTTTGACCCTTACAGGTATAAAGAAACACATGTAAGACCGACCCGTGTGGGTACTGGTGTAGTAGCTAGAGGCAACCTTATTTTTTTCCTATTCAAAGGACTGCACTTTACCAATAATAATTTGTCAGGTAAAACCCTGCCACCCAGTGGGCAACACTGCAACTACATTCTGGCTTCAGGGAATAGCAGAGCCAAGGTGCATCCATCAATGAGACCAAACTAATTTCCCTTAATTCAAAATTAAACGAGTGGAGGTTTAAGTATCATTAGTTGCACGCCCAAAGCAAGAAGTTGTAAATGAGGAAAGTTTAATTAAATTCTTGAAGTCTTCTCAATCATCATCATTCTATGGGAGACTGATTCATCTCCTATCTTCTGGAATGGAAAGGGTTAAGCACGTCCTTACATTCACATTTAAGTTAAGAGAGCTGTTAATGCAATAGGGAAAAGTAACAGTTCATTTTTGTAAATGTAATTAACATTTAGCTAAAACTACAATACATTAAATACAATATTGTAGTACAGTTGGCTAATTAGTTAATGTACAAAATTAATAAAAATATTAGCTTAAGGTCCAAATGCAATGCCATAAGGCATCAACACTTCTAATTTTGCTTATAGATTTCTGAATGTAGCCGAAACATGTATCATAGGTTTACTTTTAAACGTCATATCTTGAGATATCTTCCTCTCCGGGAACCATCACCTTATCGCGGTGGAGAGGTTTGTGTGTCCCTATGAACCTGGGGGCTGTGTTGTCTGGAACCTTGTGTTCCTGGTAGGGTCTCCCATGGCAAATTGGTCTCGGGCGAGGGGCCGGACAAAGAATGGTTCAAAACCCTCATGAATAGAACTACAAGAGAGGATGATACCCGGCCCGGAGGAAGCCCGGGGACCCCTTCTGGAGCCAGGCCCAGGAGGAGGACCCGTCAGCGAGCGCCTGGTGGCCGGGCTTGCCACGGAGCCCGGCCGGGCATAGCCCGAAAAGCAACGTGGACAACACCAACATCTCTTCTTCTCCGTCCCGTGGGCTCACCACCCGCGGGAAAAACCAAGGGGGTCGGGTGCGCTGCCAGAAAGGTGGCAGTGAAGGCAGAGGTTTTCGACGGATCGGACCCGGGTGGCAGAGGCTGGCTTTGGGGACGTGAAACGTCACCTCTCTGGGAGGGAAGGAGCCGGAGCTTGTGTGGGAGGTGGAGCGCTACCAGCTGGATCTGGTGGGGCTTACCTCTACTCACAGCCTCGGCTCTGGAACCTCACTTCTGGATAGGGGTTGGACTCTATTCTTCTCCGGAGCTCCCCAGGGTGAGAGGCGCAAGGCTGGTGTGGGGATACTCACAAGTCCCCGGCTAAGTGCCTCTATGTTGGAGTTCACCCCAGTGGACGAGAGAGTCGCCTCCCTACGCCTGCGGGTCATGGGGGGGAAAACTCTGACTGTTGTCTGTGCCTATGCACCGAACAGCAGTTCGGAGTATTCGGCCTTTTTGGAGACCCTGGATGGAGCCTTGCATGGGGCTCCTGAGGGGGACTCTGTAGTCTTGCTGGGGGACTTCAACGCACATGTGGGCAATGATGGAGACACTTGGAGAGGCGTGATTGGGAGGAACGGCCTCCTCGATCTGAACTCGAGTGGTGGCTTGTTATTGGACTTCTGTGCTAGTCATGGAATGGCCATAACAAACACCATGTTCGAACGTAAGGATGCTCATAAGTGTACCTGGTACCAGAGCACCCTAGGCAGAAGGTCGATGATCGATTTTGTTATCGTATCATCGGACCTGAGGCCATATGTTTTGGACACTCGGGTGAAGAGGGGGGCAGAGCTGTCAACCGATCACCATCTGGTGGTGAGTTGGGTCAGGTGGCGGGGGAAGCCTCTGGACAGACCTGGTAAGCCCAAGCGTGTAGTGCGGGTGAACTGGGAACGTCTGGAGGAGTCCCCGGTCCGGGAGGCCTTCAACTCACACCTCCGGCGGGGCTTCTCTGGCATCCCTGTGGAGGCTGGGGGCATTGAACCGGAGTGGGCGATGTTCAAAGCCTCCATTGCTAAAGCTGTGTCTGAGAGTTGTGGTCTCAAGGTCTTAGGTGCCTCAAGGGGCGGTAACCCTCGAACATCCTGGTGGACACCGGTGGTCAGGGGAGTCGTCCGATTGAAGAAGGAGGCCTTCCGGGACATGCTATCCCGGGCGACTCCGGAGGCAGTTGCAAGGTACCGACAGGCCCGAAGGACTGCAGCCTCGGCCGTGGCAGAAGCAAAGCAGCGGGTGTGGGAGGAGTTCGGAGAAACCATGGAGAAGGACTTTCGGCTGGCACCAAAGCGGTTCTGGAAGACTATCCGACACCTCAGGAGGGGAAAGCAGGGAACCATCCAAGCTGTACAGAGTAAGGATGGGACGTTGTTGACCTCAACTGACAAGGTGATTGGGAGGTGGAAAGAACACTTTGAGGAACTCGGTAGAGACAGGGCTGGAGGATGATGGGGGATCAGTATCAATCTCCCTGGCGGAGGTCACTGAGGTAGTCAAACAACTCCACAGTGGCAAAGCCCCAGATGGGGTTGATGAGATCCGCCCAGAAATGCTGAGGGCTCTGGGTGTTGAGGGACTGTCATGGATGACACGTCTCATCAACATTGCGTGGAAGTCGGGGACAGTACCTAAGGAGTGGCAGACCGGGGTGGTGGTTCCCCTGTTCAAAAAGGGGGACCGGAGAGTGTGTGCCAACTACAGAGGCATCACATTACTCAGCCTCCCCGGGAAAGTATACTCCAGGGTGCTGGAAAGGAGGGTTTGACCGATAGTCGAACCTCGGATTGAGGAGGAACAATGCGGTTTCCGGCCTGGCCGTGGAACAACGGAGCAGCTTTTTACCCTCTCAAGATCTTCATCTTCATCTTCATCTTCATCCGCTTTGTCCGGGGTCGGGTCGCGGAGGTAGCAGTTCCAGCAGGGCATCCCAAACTTCCCTTTCCCGGGCCACATTAACCAGCTCTGACTGGGGGATTTCAAGGCGTTCCCAGGCCAGTGTGGAGATATAATCCCTCCACCTGGTCCTAGGTCTGCCCCGCGGCCTCCGCCCAGCTGGACGTGCCTGGAACACCTCCCTGGGAGACGGCCAGGTGGCATCCTTACTAGATGCCCGAACCACCTCAACTGGCTCCTTTCTACGCAAAGAAGCAGCGGCTCTACTCCGAGTCCCTCACGAATGGCTGAACTTCTCACCCTATCCCTAAGGGAGATGCCACCCACCCTCCGGAGGAAACTCATTTCCGCCGCTTGTATCCGCGATCTCGTTCTTTCGGTCATGACCCACCCTTCATGACCATAGGTGAGAGTAGGAATGAAGATAGACCGGTAGATTGAGAGCTTTGCCTTCTGGCTCAGCTCTCTCTTCGTGACAAAGCGCTCAGGTCCAGCTGGGCGGAGGCCGCGGGGCAGACCTAGGACCAGGTGGAGGGATTATATCTCCACACTGGCCTGGGAACGCCTTGGAATCCCCCAGTCAGAGCTGGTTAATGTGGCCCGGGAAAGGGAAGTTTGGGATGCCCTGCTGGAACTGCTGCCTCCGCGACCCGACCCCGGACAAAGCGGATGAAGATGAAGATGAAGATGAAGATCTTGAGATAATCTACCTGTGAAGATGTTGTTGATTTTCCTGTTTGGTAGCATAACATCATAAACATGCCATAACGCATGCCATTAATAACCAACAATAGAATTGAAATTTGTAGAATAGACAGCGGTATAAAAAAAAACTAAGCAATGTGGCTAAAGCCTTAAGGCATTCAAGATAACTTCTCCATTGTTAACTAACCTATTGTTTTGTGAAACAACACACACACACACACACACACACACACACACACACACACACACACACACACAAAAAAATTCTAGTTCCTGCCTTGGTCAGTTTTATTCGATATAATACACAAGAAGAAGGAAGAAAACTGCCACTTTCGGAAAACTGGAATGTACAGGCATGCCCTTTCTACCACCTCTATTGCTAAGGACCCAACACCTGAGCTGCCAGGAAGCAGAAACTTGTGTTACAGCTTCCTCTCATAACTTCTCCTTTAGTACGAGCATGGCTCAGTAAGAGGATTTTACTCAGATAATGTTAGTGATGGGCTACTCAGGGATACTTCTGGTGCTAACTGGTGCCACGTTCACCTCTGCACAAAGTAAGAGATGCATTATTTTCTGTCTACAATAAAAACATGTATAATAAGAAAATAAATAGGTATATTTTCACCATGTTGCTGAATGTATAGAGAATTGATGATAGACCATTTACCAATCATTGTAACGGATAGAAAACACTGTTTTATTACCAAACAAATGACTTTTTTTTTTTACTGTGAATGATATTGTAGATTATCAGAGTAATTTAGTATCTAAGCGTAAGTTCATACATGCATCCCATACAAGTTTATCAATCCAGCTCACTTTGACCAAATAAATATGGTCAGTCCTTCAACTTCTTCATTGGGGTCATTTTCAAATATAAGCAAGAATTTTGTTAAGAATTGTTTTTATTTTTTTTATTATTTCATTAAGTATTGACATTGTGGGTCCAAAATACAAAGTCTAAATGTGTGAAATGTGTAATGTGTATATATATGTATATTTATATATAATATTCTCTTATATACCATGTTGCATTGCACCAGGTCCTGTTCCAGTCACGGAGGTTCACTACACCGTGGGGTGCTTTGACTCTGGGGACTGTCGATGGGACATTACAATGAATGGAGATGAAGTCAGCTATGTAGACTTTAACAAACATAAGACAGTGTGGACGATCCCTCACTCCCAACACCTTGATGAATATGATGGAGTGATTGTGGCCGGGGCTGAGTTAAGCAAAAGCTATTGCTTACATTTACTTGATAAAGTAAAAGGTCACATTCCTTATGCTCCAAAATCTAAAGGTGAGGTAATTAAACATATTTGTCAGCTATTCTGAATCAATTATTAGCCGTTAGAGATGTGTGGATCTACAAGCAGCAGCATTATTCATTTGAATGGTCGAGGTCTTGAAACAAAATCTTAGAAATCCTCACAGCCTTCATACAAATCGCTGCAAAGATAACCAAATGGACCTGGCCCGTAATCTGTTTAAAGAGTCATGCATTGTCATGACCTTCAGTGGTAGAGTGGTAGTGTCCTCAAGGTAATATTTTAGTTATGTAACGTTTAGTTTATTTAGTTTGTTCGTTGGGTTCCTTTCACTTTTTGTGTGGCTGAAAAAAAGACAATTGCAGTGACCCAAAGTTGAATGCCTCTGTAAAATGTGCTTCCGTTTCATAAATTCAATAGATGTTTACTTTTCATAACTGATATTTCTCTGTGGCCCACTGCAGTGGCCCCTGATAGCTCTGTCTACAGCCGCAACGAGGTGGAGAGGAACGAGGAAAACACCTTGATCTGTCTGATGGACAATTTCTACCCTCCCTCCATCAACGTGACGTGGACCAAGAACAACGTGAAGGTGACCGATGGCGTGGCCTACACACAGTATGTCCTCAACAAAGACGGGACCTTCCGCCATTACTCCACCCTCGGCGTCCTGCCAGTGGAGGGGGACATATACGCCTGCACTGTGGAGCACGAGGCTCTAGAGAGCCCCCTGACCAGGATGTGGGGTAGGTAGACTTCTTCTACATGCAGACCTGTGACTCTTTCTGTGAGTGTGGATGACGACGGTCTCTGACCTCCTATGTCCACAGACACGAAAGTGAACGAGCCCGGCACTGACCCTACGCTCTTCCTGGGATCGTGTCTGGCGTTGGCACTGCTGGGAGTGGCTGTCGGATCCTTCCTCCTCGTCAAAGATCCCGGCTCACACCACCCAGCTCATTCTGTCCATTAAAGGACTGGATATGGACTCCTTTAATGATCTGGTTAGAATTAATTTACCAAATTGGTACTGTACATTGACATTTGTGGTGTGTCTGCTGTCCTTCAAACATTTACTCACATAGCAGGTTGTCTGAGAACCTGAGAACTCTCAATTTGCCTTTATTTGCAACATTTGTTTAAACTAGTGGCCCACAACCCCATTCAACTTTAAGTAGCTGTGCTGTACTCCTATGTACTCCTAGCGTACATAGACAGATGTCTCCTTTTAAAAGACATTGTGAAATACTGATCTCTTGAATATACTCTAAGTCCTGTTAGACAGAAAGCTTTCTTTATTTTCAGCGTATCTTTGCAATTTCGTTTTCATTTTAGTTCCACATGGCCAGAGGTTTCAATTCTAATCATAATGTAGGTAAGGAAAAATATGGGCTTTTGGCAGTTTTTTTATGATTCATTACCTATTGTTTATGGTTCTAACTACAAATCAAATGTACATTTGTATGTAATGCTACAGTGTGAATAAAGAGTCTTGAAAACAATTTGTGCTTTTGAAAGAAATTGCATCTTTAAAGCTACAAATCTGCTGAATGTAGAAGTTCAAATCTACCAGTATCTCAAATGAGTGGTTAAAAACTCCAAATAGCATATTTGAATAGAAACTCTGTTTCACATGAGAACAGTTGAAAGTAACAGCCTGATAAGTTGCCGAAACAGATTGACTGAACAAACGAAAAAAAGAAAGAACAGAAAAATAAAATTTTCACCTGGAAACTGATCAAACTCCTTAGCTCCTATTGGCCAGCGCTAACTCCATTGCTTTCTCCAGCTTCCTGTTACTTCTCAGTGTTGTTGTTGACTTTCACCCGTCCACATGACTAATCTGACTTGTTGTTTTATGCTGTGGTTGCTGCTTATTTCTTGCTTCCAAGGAGTCAGTGAGTAAAACAGATTATCCTACTTTATTCTTGGTTTTCATTTGTTTAAAAAAAATAAGGTTTTTAACATTTGGCAATAAATAAAAGTCTTGTAAAGTTATAATCTAGCTTGTTGCATATTTAAAGGGATTGTTTAATTTTTGGGGAAATAAAACATGTCCCTTATTCAGACGAGATGATTGACATCAATGATGTGGTTACACGTCCTATAATCAGTAATACTCAGTTATTTTCTAGTTCTGTATAGTTAGCACGTTTATTATGGTTTACTTTTATTGTTATTATGGTTTACCTTACATTCTTTCACTATAGTGTATTTGCAAGCTGGGTTTGTCCTCTTCATCTCCTTTATCTAATCTCTTTTTAAAGTCTCTTTAGATCAAGACGGATATCTCATGTATGAGGATTTAAGCTGTTCAATGCACCCAAACAATCCACATCAAGGAGAGTGCATGGCGAAACTTTACTTCAACAATGAACTTTTGTTGAAGTACAACAGCACTAAAGAGAAGTGGGAAGGATACACACCCGCTACAGTAGCGCTAGCTGAAAAATTGAACAACCCCAGTGAAATAGTTCGTGCAAAAAATACGGTCGATACATTGTGTGTAATCTATGCTCAGATATTCTATGAAGCCTTACCATATCAATTGGGTAATAATGTATTTATAAATTTAAATGTATAGGCAACCTTGAAAAAACCCTAAAGAATGATGAATTATTTGTAACGCATTTTATTAGAAATGTGGATGATTTAGAAAATTTTTAAATGTCCACATATAAATAAGTAATATATAAGTAAAATAATAATAAACCTGAATCAAGATTAATTTCAACCCTCTATATAGCTGAGCCCACTGTCAAGCTGAAGTCAGTGAAGCCAGCCAGCTCTAGACATCCTGCCATGCTCGTGTGCAGCATTAGAGACTTCTACCCCAAACCCATCAGAGTGACTTGGCTCAAAAACAGACAGGAAGTGACCTCAGATTTGACCTTCATTGAAGAGCTGTCGAATGGGGACTGGACCTATCAGGTTCACTCCTACCTGCAGTACACACCCATAGCTGGAGAGAGAATTACTTGCATGGTGGAGCATCTCAGTCTCACACGACCCATGTTATATGACTGGGGTGGGTATGACTGTGTAGAAGGATTTATGTTGAGCAAGTATTTTCTGTTCATTGTGAGTGTGATTAGATTGAAATTGCTACAGAGCAAGTAAAATGTTTCATTTTATTTTATTGAAGTGCGCTTTGTCTTGCTTGGTCATGAATGAAAGCTTATTTTATAAAAAGCCCAGTGGCTTTTACAAATTTAAAGCAGAAAGTTGAATAAATAATAGAAGCTTTGATGATATTAGTTAATATTAGTTAATATAAGTATTGCACCATTTTTGTCCAAATTGCAGGGATCACTTTCTAGTTATGCACAACTTGAGCTAGATTGACCCTTTGAAAAGCTGCGTTTCAGGAGTAATAATGCGGATCTCAACCCCTTCCACAACTCCAAACTACAGTATTTATTTTGTTTTATTTGTTACTCAAAGGTGATGACGACAAGCTTAAACATGGAGATCTAATTTGACCGTAATCATTGTTTCTGTATTTTTACAGAACATTCTTCAAAGTTAGACATACAATCTCTGATGATTGGAACATCTGGGATATTGCTTGGCCTGGTGTTTTTAGCAGCTGGAATTATTCAGTACACAAAGAAATATTTTGGTATGGATTCATTTATTTGGTTTCACAATCACATTTAAAACATATTAATTAAACACTTTTTAATTTGAACTCACCCTCTATTTCGTAGCTGGACGGGTATTGGTGCCAGCAGATGTACCACTTCCAAATCTTGTGATGGGATAGCCAGAAACTAGGGTATGTTTCTTAATATCACGTTGTTTCATCTTTTGACCTCAGAACCACTTCATCTCCTAAGGTCTACATAATTATCAAAATGTAGAAAGTGATACATTTTCGGTTCCTTTAAGAACGTTTGCCCTTAGACATGTGTAGCCATATGGGAAGTTTTTTTCTGTGTTTACGTATTTCAACATTACATTTGAAAAGAAATGAAGTTCAGCAGTTACATGTATATGTGACTCTAACAATAGCTAAGTGAAACCAGATGTTACGTTAAACACTCTTAAAACTTGAACACACATTTCTCCTCCAGGTGTCTTGCGATGAAATGTAGAGAGTGGAGCTCAATACAACGTCTTATGAATCTTTGGATTTTGTAAGAATGCAATTTGATGATCTGAATTATCTTTGCTGGAAAAGCTTGTTACAGTTAGACTTTCTTGTGTATATTTTGTATAAATAAGCTGTTTATTTAGTTTTATATCCTGGTTGAATGAATTCATCTGGTAGGATGAAAACTTTGCATTCATTATTAATCCCAAAAACATTAGGATTGACAGGCAGATGCTGCAGTATAATGCCATAATTCAGATTATTTTATGCTTTCATGGATTATTTATGAATTAGTTTGACCAGTTTATATTTTAAACTGAATATTTTTGTATAATGTTCAAGTGTGAGAAACCATTTGTGTTCTTATTATATTTTTGGAAATAATTACAATATACAGCTCAAATATGTGATTTGTACAGGATAAAGTTCAGTGAAGGTTTGAAGGTATTTGTAAAATTGTTAGTTTATGATGGTCTGCTTTTTAGATTATTCTTATTGTTCTATTCTGTATTAAACTTACTAAATGTATATTTGTCTGTATGTCACATCATACACATCCACACAATACATCATGAGGGAACAGTACAAATTGTGAATTGAGTTGCGATCCAACAAATACTTCACCTTGTACAATACTGCAGCACAATTTGATATTTGGATTGACATAGGAAATAATATAATAATAATAATAATAATACATTGAATTTATAAGGCGCCTTTCAAGGCACTCAGAATCGCCATTACAGTAATATAAAAAACAGTTCTCATAAAAAAATAATAAAAATAAATAAATAAATAAAATAAAACAAGATCAAAATAAGTAGTATACAATTAAAAAGGCATGGAGCCTGCAATCGAGCATTAAAGCATCACGTGGGACAGTAAGCCAGCCTAAACAAATGAGTTTTGAGGTGGTTTTGGAAACAGGAAATTGAGTCCAGATTTTGATGTCAGGGGGGAGGGAGTTCCATAGACGTGGGGCGGAGCAGCTGAAGGCTCGCGATCCCATGGTGGACAGACGAATTCGGGGGACGATCAGGTTGATGGAGGAGGTAGATCTGAGGGACCGGGTGGGAGTGTTAATATGAATGAGGTCAGACAGGTATGGAGGGGCTAGATTGTGGATGGCCTTGAATGTATGGAGGAGGATTTTGAAATTTATTCTGTATTTGATGGGAAGCCAGTGGAGTTGGAGCAGAACGGGGGTGATGTGACAGATGGCAGGGGTTTTGGTGATGATGCGTGCGGCAGCGTTCTGGACTAATTGCAGTTTATGGAGGAGTTTGTGGGGGAGACCGAGAGAGGAGGGAATTGCAATAGTCCAAGCGGGAAGTGACAAGAGAGTGTACCAGGACTGCAGTGGTGTTGGGAGTGAGTGAAGGGCGGAGGCGGTTGATGTTTCGGAGGTGGAAGTAGGCGGACCGGATGGTGTTGTTGATGTGGGTGTGAAATGATAGGGTGCTGTCGAGGACAACACCCAGACTCTTAACCTGGGGGGAGGGGGAAACCGAGGAGTTGCCGATGGTGAGGGAAAAACTGGGGAGTTTGCTGAGTGTGGACTTGGAGCCAATGAGGACTACCTCTGCTTTATTATCGTTTAATTTGAGGAAGTTTGAGGTGAACCAGGATTTGATTTCCTGTAGGCAGGCACAGAGGGAGGAGGGTGGGAAGGTGGAAGAGGGTTTGGAGGAAACATAGAGCTGGGTGTCGTCCGCGTAACAGTGGAAATGGATATTGTGTTTGCGGAAGATCAGACCAAGTGGAAGGAGGTAGATGATGAATAGGATGGGGCCAAGGACGGAGCCCTGGGGAACACCGGATGAAAGGGGGGAGGGGTGGGATGTGAATGATTTTAATTGAATGAACTGAGTGCGGCCAGATAGATAGGAGTGGAACCAGTCTAAGGGTGTGTGTGATAGTCCAATGGAGGCTAGTCTGTCGAGGAGAATGGAGTGGGAAATGGTGTCGAAGGCCGCGCTCAGATCGAGGAGAATGAGAATGGATAGTAGTCCAGAATCAGCTGCCATCAGGAGGTCATTAGTGATTTTTATGAGGGCTGTTTCGGTACTGTGACGGGGGCGGAAACCGGATTGGAAAGGAGAGGGCGTCTTTGTAATGAAGGATATGGGCATGGTGCATCTGTTTGTGTATGGTGAGTCCGGTTTTCCTGAAAAGCCGCTCCAGCTGACGTCCTTTGGCTTTCAGCAGATGTAAGTGAGGGGAGACCCAGGGGGCAGAGTGGGGGAATGAGACAGTCTGAGTTTTGAGGGCAAGTGTGTCAGTAGGGTTTGGAGACTGTCGTTGTAATGACAGGCGAGCTGATCCGGGGTGAAGGGGGGGTTGATGATCGGGAAGCAGTCAATGCCTTTTGTGAGATCGGCTATGTTAATATTTTTGATATTGCGGAAGGACATGATACGTGATTGTTTGGTTTTGGATAGCGTCAAATTTAAATTAAATGAAACAAGCATGTGATCAGAGATGGGGAGATCAACAGCAGAACCGTTTAGAGGAGTGACACCAGAGCAACAGACCAAGTCCAAAATATGACCTTTAGAATGTGTAGGGAAATCAATAGATTGTTGGAGACCAAAACTGTCCAGGCAAGAGATAAAGTCCTTAGTGAGGGTAAGATTGGTGTTGTCCATGTGAATATTAAAATCACCTGTCAGAATGATGTTGGATGAGAGTGAGCAGATGTGGGTGAGAAGTGTATTGAATTCGTCAATAAAGTCCTTGTTTGGTTTGGGTGGGCGGTAGATATTTACTAAAACAGTGGGAGTAGGTCCATTTAATTGTAGAGCTAAAGACTCGAACGCATGGGACACTGGCATTGTAACAGATGTAACCTTAAAAGTTTCGCGGTGAATTATTGCGAGGCCTCCTCCTCGGCCTGTAAGACGGGGTTGACAGGTGTAGACGAACCCAGGTGGAGTAGACTCGTTCAACTCGGAGAAGTCATTGGGATGTTGCCACGTCTCCGTTAAACATAAAAAGTCATACTTGTGGTTTCCAACAGAGCTTGTGGTCCAGGATCACACCTAATAATTTTATTTCATAAACTCTTTTGATTTAAATTCCATTCATCACCATTATTTAACTTTGCGGTTCCCAAATACATTCAACCATATTTTAAGTTTCTCTACTTCCTCTGCAATAAGTTCAAAAATATTATTTAAACGGAAACTTTCTCATGAGAACGTGGATAGTAAAAACGCCCTGATTTAAAAGATCGAGATAAGTAGATAGAATAGACAAACGCAAGCTAAGAGCAGAAATACAAGCAAACTTTCACCTAGAAACTGATGATGCGTGTTGAAGGCATTCACCTGCAGCTGATTATATCATCACCCGGTTGCTTTTGTCATCGCATCTTGTAACATATCTGTGTTGTTTTTAACTTTCATACTTACACATGCCTAAGTTGATTTGTTATCATATCCTGTTGCTGCTGCTCATGCATTGTTTCACAAGAGCCAGTGAGTAAAACAACTTATCCAAATTTATTCTCTGCTTTAATACGTTTCCAAAAGACAGAATCCAACAATGATTTGCCATTTGTCAAGATAAAACATCAAGCACCTGCAAAGTTAAAATCTATTTCCTTGCATATTTAGGTTATATGTAGAGTCAAATTGTGCAAACTGTGACCATAATAGCATTGTGACAGTTTGAGGTCTGAGGTTCACAGGGTTGGAATAAAATTCCTCTGGACAGGTAGATTTCCAGAGTAACAAAATTATTTAAGGTTAGGGAAGGGAAATGCGAGAAATAGCAAATTTGTTCTTTCCGATTTGGGGGTAGAGCTCTTCCTGGGTCCAGGACCTTCCTTATCTACAATTTTACTATCCCCTTTACCTCTGCCTTACTTAAAGGGACTCTGTTAATCACGTCATCCTTCGGTGTTAGTTTTGTCATCAGATCTACCTCTTAATCCCCCTCAACCTCAACATGAGCTGGAACCCAAAGGAACCAACTGTACTCTTTGTCAACCTCTCACTTGCTCCAACATCAAATGCCATACTCTAAACGCTGCTCCTGTACAACTCTTTTCTCCCAGTCTGGTGTGGCCAGTACCCACCTGGGCTTGGCTCGTAGGGACTGATTCCCCCTACCTGTCAAGTCCTCAGCTGGAAATTAGAGAAGTACCGCCCTTCTACCACTTGGCCCCGCTGTGGTGCAGGCCTGCCACAGTATGAATCCAGTATTGTCCAGATACTGTATATTTTCAATACAAACATTTGATTTGATTGGATTCAAATTGCTGCAGTGCAAGTGAAAAATATTATCAATAAAACGTTAGATATTAGAAGCCTAGAGGCTTTTACAAATCTAAAGCAGAAAAAAATCTAATGAACGATAGGAGCCTTGATATTTGCTAAGAAGGTGATGACAAGTTGAAACACGGTGGTTTTATTTGTAATTATTGCTTGTTTTTACAGAACATTATTTAAAGTTACACATACACCATAATATAATGATTGGAACTTTTGGAATATGGCATGGACTGGTATTTTGAGCATCTGGAATTACTCAAATCAAAACATTTGACCAATGGCCCTATTTTAAAACAACAAAATTTTTTGGGGCTATAGGGGTCTTGGTGCCAGCAGAAGTGTCACTTTGAGAGGTGGTGATGGGATGAAAAAGAGTCAACTTTTAATGTCGTGTGTGATTAATTGTTGCTACTGTATCTCTTTCATTGGAAAATACATGACAATTTGCGCTTTCAATTTCCTTTTCTTAAATTACTTTTGAACATTTCTGCATTTAGGTCCTAATCTTTCAAGGCTGCCCGTTATGAGCTCAAAAAACAACAAAACAACATTATTTTTTAGGAATAATGTATTTTGATAATCCGTAAATTTTGTGATGCCTGGTTTAATTTGTTATTTTTGACAGGATGAGATAACATTTATTGTTAAGCTACAGTTACACTGATTAGGGGAACGCAATGAGAATTTCTTTTGCTAAATTCAGACTATAATAAATATCATGGTCAATCTGCATATGCAGTGGTATTACACACACCCAAATGAACCCAGGTGAGTTCAATCTGGTGATTAGTTGGAGGAATGCTATTTAAGGGTGTTGGCGTTGTTTCAGAGGGAGAGCGGCACTGTAAAGGCTAATAACTTATCTATATACATTCAATAGTCAGTGTTACTCTTTGATCTGCTCCAATGTTGGTTTAATGGTGAGCTGTGTGTGGTTTCGAACCAAAAATTTACCAGACACCTTTTTGCTGTCCAAGTGGTTAGTGCAACGTGCACTTGGCCTTGATATCAAGGCGCTGCAGTATAGGTGCTCTCAGGGCCTTCCCATAGGAAGGAGTCTCTCTCACTCAAATAACAGGTTATAGACATAGCCCTTTAATTGTGTGTGGTGTCCCTTTACTTTTGTTGCGGCCATTGAGCCATTTTCCGTAATGTTTGCATATGTACATTATTTTCTTGAAAAAACTCATTAACCGTCATATAATGAAGCATCTACAAAGATTCCTCATTTCATTTTTTTGAACAGTTTTAATGTTAGTGAAAACAAAACTTTTTGAAAGAAGTTTTGCAACAATCTGTACAGTAGTGGGCAATCTAAAGAATTGCTGACTAACAGCAGAGGTCAATTAAGTGTAGTGTCTTTGTCATTTTATTCCAAATAAATCAAGTGGGCCCAGTAAAAGACCTATTAAAATTCGTGTTTTTATTATAAGCTGACTTACAAAACCTCTATTTAAAGACGGATTCCAAATAGAGATACAATTTCTTTCAATTGTGCCCTTTTTTTCACTATGTAAAACACATTCGCAAGACAACATGTACATTTTGAAATGAAATTAAAATAAAAAAATGCTCATCGAAATGAACACAAGTAAAGCAACTAATATAACTCGGAATAAAAAGTAACACGTCTCTTGATTAAAAACCTAGAATAATACAACTGACAACAATGTGATCCCCTCCTGAGTCGTGTTAGGTCTAATGGAGGTTTTGCTGTTTAACAAGGAGGAACACTCCAATAACCACTCCCAGCAGTCCTAGAGCCAGACACACTCCTAGGAAGACCACACTGGAATTTGTTGCATCCATCTCTGGGGACAAAAGAGAAACAGCGTTGTCAGGAAAGCACCACCTAAACCTAAACAACAGAAACACGCAGACAAGTGAACCCACATTCATTATGAACCCAGGTGTCTACATCTTTGGAGAAAGGGTTTGAACAGAGGTTGGAGATATCCCCCTTGAATAAGAAAGCATACCCCAGGTCCTGGTTATGGGGTGCTCCAGTGCCTCATGCTCTGTGGTGCAGGCGTAGATGTCACCCTCTTTTGGTAGGAAGCTGAGAGATGCAAAACTGTAGAATGTCCCATCTCTGCTGTTGTATAAATATTGGGATACTGCCACACCTTCTTTTACTTCCAAGTTGTTCTTGGTCCAAGTGACATTTATGGAGGGGGGGTAGAAACCTTTCACAAGGCAGATTAGGGTGTTCCATACTTCCAAAACAACTTCGTCTCGGCTGTAGATAGTGCTCTCGGGAGCCACTGAGTAGACAAACAAATACAATCAATAATCAAAACGAAATATTTATTGATTAATTCAATTGACAGAACATTTTAACATTCAAACACATCCCAGATCAACAGATCAATTTGAACTCTAGACAACATTAAGGTCACACAATGTCAGTACAGTTGATGTGAGTGTTTTAAATCCGATGTCAGTTTTAGAACCTTCCTTGATAAACCAATAGTGTAGGAGCCATATTTGATTTAGGTTAAGGACACCTGCTGGCTGTAAGGAATAAGGTAGCTGTATGAGAACCTTACACCTTTTAAAGTGGAGCACAAAGGGTTAAATGGCCACCTGGGCTGATTGGGAAGGTTCATGGGAAGACAAAGAGGTTAGAATAGGAAAATGTTTGTTTTTGGAAAAGTTTGGAGACGCCAGCAGGCATATGCTTTTTCAATATTACTGTGATTTGGATTGATAAAGCTGATTTATGAATGAATGGATAGTTTGATCGACGCTCTATAGATTGATGGATTTGTTTGTTTGATGTAATTCCTTTTTTCGTTGTTATCAGTAATGCAATAAAACCTGTGTTAATTGAAACATATGTCAATCAGAACAGACTAAATCAAAATCTATTGAAACCCCTGAGGCGTCAGACGAAGTGACTTTATATGAAAGGCACAACAAATTGCAATGTGTATCTTAAGCATCGTCTTCCTGTTTTTCTGAGGATAAAGTTTCTTCTCACCTTTAGCTTTTGGAAGAACAATTTCATGACTTTTCCAGTCTCCAAGCTTGCTCCTACAACGGCTTCTGCTCAATACAGCCTCATGGTAAGCAAAAGAATCATACCGATCATGAATGAAGTTAGGTACTGTCCACACAACATGTTGTTTGTTAAAGTCAACAGAGACAACTTCATCTCCATTCACTGTCACTTCTATTAGAGTATCCCCTGACTCAAAGCACCCCTCGAAGTAGTGAATCTCTAGGACAGGGTCTGAAGAAATACCTGACAAAAGAAAAACATTATTGATCATTGTGAGGATTGTGACGGCATCTGTCCAGTAGATAACACTGCAGGGCCGTGGTGGTGACACATTCCTCTCACAGGATCCCAAATGATCCCAGGTGATTCAATCTGGTGATTAGTTGGAGGAATGCTATTTAAGGGTGTCGACTTTGTTTCAGAGGGAAAGCGGCATATGGAAAGTTGGGTTGCAGCGGTGCTGTGCGACCCGAACAAAAACCACTACAGCAACAACCACAACGACTCCAGCAGCACAGCTCTGGTGTGTGTGTGTGTGTGTGTGTGTGTGTGTGTGCATGTGCACGGGAAGTTTTAATGAAAGGGTGTTTCCCAACTTAATTCAGGTTATCACTATTTTCTTTTTTCAAACTTCCTCATTGTACAT
>JAPMUY010007048.1:0-27500 GCA_026901105.3 Galaxias olidus
GTCAGTAAGTTACTGTCTGGTCCTCTATGTCTGATGTCAGTAGTTAGTTACTGTATGGTCCTCTATGTCTGATGTCAGTAGTTAGTTACTGTCTGGTCCTCTATGTCTGATGTCAGTAGTTAGTTACTGTATGGTCCTCTATGGCTGATGTCAGTAAGTTACTGTATGGTCCTCTATGGCTGATGTCAGTAGTTAGTTACTGTATGGTCCTCTATGGCTGATGTCAGTAGTTAGTTACTGTCTGGTCCTCTATGGCTGATGTCAGTAGTTAGTTACTGTCTGGTCCTCTATGGCTGATGTCAGTAGTTAGTTACTGTATGGTCCTCTATGGCTGATGTCAGTAGTTAGTTACTGTATGGTCCTCTATGGCTGATGTCAGTAGTTAGTTACTGTATGGTCCTCTATGTCTGATGTCAGTAGTTAGTTACTGTATGGTCCTCTATGGCTGATGTCAGTAAGTTACTGTATGGTCCTCTATGGCTGATGTCAGTAAGTTACTGTATGGTCCTCTATGTCTGATGTCAGTAGTTAGTTACTGTATGGCCCTCTATGTCTGATGTCAGTAGTTAGTTACTGTATGGCCCTCTATGGCTGATGTCAGTAAGTTACTGTATGGTCCTCTATGGCTGATGTCAGTAAGTTACTGTATGGCCCTCTATGTCTGATGTCAGTAGTTAGTTACTGTATGGCCCTCTATGGCTGATGTCAGTAAGTTACTGTATGGTCCTCTATGTCTGATGTCAGTAAGTTACGGTATGGTCCTCTATGTCTGATGTCAGTAGTTAGTTACTGTATGGTCCTCTATGTCTGATGTCAGTAGTTAGTTACGGTATGGTCCTCTATGTCTGATGTCAGTAGTTAGTTACTGTATGGTCCTCTATGTCTGATGTCAGTAGTTAGTTACTGTATGGTCCTCTATGTCTGATGTCAGTAGTTAGTTACTGTATGGTCCTCTATGGCTGATGTCAGTAGTTAGTTACTGTATGGTCCTCTATGTCTGATGTCAGTAAGTTACTGTATGGTCCTCTATGGCTGATGTCAGTAGTTAGTTACTGTATGGTCCTCTATGGCTGATGTCAGTAGTTAGTTACTGTATGGTCCTCTATGTCTGATGTCAGTAGTTAGTTACTGAATGGTCCTCTATGTCTGATGTCAGTAGTTAGTTACTGAATGGTCCTCTATGTCTGATGTCAGTAGTTAGTTACTGTATGGTCCTCTATGTCTGATGTCAGTAGTTAGTTACTGTATGGTCCTCTATGGCTGATGTCAGTAGTTAGTTACTGTATGGTCCTCTATGTCTGATGTCAGTAAGTTACTGTATGGTCCTCTATGGCTGATGTCAGTAGTTAGTTACTGTATGGTCCTCTATGGCTGATGTCAGTAGTTAGTTACTGTATGGTCCTCTATGTCTGATGTCAGTAGTTAGTTACTGAATGGTCCTCTATGTCTGATGTCAGTAGTTAGTTACTGTATGGTCCTCGGCTGTGGCATGAAGTAGCCGGGCCGCTGGCCTTAACAGCCGCAGACAGCACAGAGCGGAACTGTCTGGGGTGGCCGGGATTTCCCCGGCTCTGGTCTCTCTGTCCCTGGCACTGCAATGTTAATGTCCATCCCCGGCGGGGATACATCCCCCCCCCCCCCCCCCCCCGTAAAATATTTTCGCCCAATAGTGATTAAATTAGTGACCTTTTAGGTATGATTACATTTGCAAATATATTCTGTCTAATTTTTGCTCACAGAATAACAATGTAAAATCACCCAAACCGTATCAGCGCGACAAACGTGACAAAAAAAATACATTGAATGGATTTTTGTTTAACTGGAGGTGGACAATGAAGTTCGACTGTATAAATTGGATTGGATGAAATGCTGGCTATTCCACTTACTATGAGTCGTAGCGCACACACGCCTGTCCTCAGATAACAAACTTTTTGGAAGAGCAACATTGAGACAGCAATCTAGTTGGAGTGGTTGTTTTGATTTGGTCTCGCTAGCGTTTGCAAGAAGAAATACGTATATAGGCTACGCCAAAGAGACATAGGAGAAATCTTTATACCCCGTAATCAGTCAAATATTTGCTTGAAAACAAATCCTATTTTAAAGTAATCTGATATTTGGCCGCCGAAGTTTCTAAAGTGCTATCTTTATTTTTTAACTAGCTAGTTAGTATCACATTCCACTCATGCTCTACATGTGAGACACAATTAGCCACAAAATTTGGGTTAAACGAAAAGATATTTTTTGATGGATAGGATAGGATTGCTAGAGTAGTTTACTAAAAGGTGTGTGTATAATTACAGCGTTCCACGCATGGCGAGACGGCCAGAAGTGCACACAGAGATATCGGTTTATTGTTAAGCAGGTAAATTTGCATTTGCAATGGGAACACTTGCGTTCAAAAGTTTGCCCAGAAATGAAGGACATCTTGTTCAATGAATATCCGGTTTCAAATATATCTTTTTAAATTTCAATAGCAATGAATAGGGACTTTATGGTAAATTTGAAAGGTAAGAAAATGGCTTAGGACCAATTAAGCCAATCATTCCATGACCCCTCCATGAGGAGGTCATTATGATGCATTCATTTTTAATAACTCTGACCTGGGTGATATACCACAGAGCTGGCTGGCAGTGAGAGGTGAGGAGGTCGTCATTACTAACAGAACAGCTATAATGTTTTTGTATTTAATAACTCTGACCTGGGTAATATACCACAGAGCTGGCTGGCAGTGAGAGGTGAGGAGGTCGTCATTACTAACAGAACAGCTATAATGTTTTTGTATTTAATAACTCTGACCTGGGTAATATACCACAGAGCTGGCTGGCAGTGAGAGGTGAGGAGGTCGTCATTACTAACAGAACAGCTATAATGTTTTAGTATTTAATAACTCTGACCTGGGTGATATATCACAGAGCTGTGAAGAAAGGGCCTTACAACAATAACAATATCAATTCTGTGTTTATGTGCTGCTCTACCTCCACCTCCAGCTCCACCTCCACCTCCACCTCCACCTCAAACCTCACTTCCACCTCCGACCTCACCTCCTCCTCCGACCTCACCTCCTCCTCCAACCTCACCTCCTCCTCCAGCTCCCATCATGTCTCTGTCCAGACTGATCTGTCATCTAGTGGTGGCGTCTCCCTACCTGCTGACCACCGTCATCCTGGGGGTCAAATACCACCGCAGAGGTCAAGGTACCGAGGAAAACCAGAACTGGATTAAAAGAATCACACAAAAAACCTACTGGAACGATGAACCAGGTGAATGCATATGCAGCTCATTTCTCACGTTATGTTTTCTGGTTTACCATAGCAACGGTCCAGACCGTGGAATTCCAGAAGGTGGACAACAGTTATGATGACATAGAGGATGTCATCGCTGAGCACGACTTTTGAAACAATCTCTGTTCCCAGTGGACCAATGGCAGCGTGTGTGTGTGTGTGTGTGTGTGTGTGTGTGTGCGCGCGTGTGCGTGTGTGTGTGTGTGTGTGAGAGAGAGAGAGAGAGAACAGCTAACAGTCATATATAGACTTCACATTCAGTGAATTTATTCCATTCATGGAAATTGTTCTCAAGAGTGTCTCGCTGCAACAGTTATGGTGTTGGCGGTTTTGAAAAGACTTTAACCCTAACCCGGGCCCTGACGCTGACCTTAACCCTAACCCTTTGACCCTGACCTTAACCCTAACCCTAAGGGCCCCAGTATGCTTCAAGGGAAAGCAAAATAGTGAGTTTTTAGTGAGTCAAAAATCAGCAAAATGGAGTCGCTTTGGTTGTTCGCCTGCTGCTGCGCAGCCCATTCTTTCCAGCTCGCGAACATCGTATGTAATTGGTCCAAGTATATATGGTGGGTAATAGCCTGCTCTGAAAAAAGGTTTGGATGGCTGCATGTGGTTTCCGGGTACAGAATTTACTGTTCGTTTTTGTCACAGCAGCACTTATTTCGAAAAGTTTAATTTGATCTTGAACTATGAAACCTTTTGATATCAGAATATTTTCCATAGTTCTACCGTCATGGTTTTAACTGAACAATTTTTTAAATTAATATTAAAAGATAAAACTTCTCTCTTTCTGTGTTGCTGTTTAACTGCTAGAAGAACCGTTCCGTAACACACACACACACACACACACACACACACCCCCCCCACACACACACACACGTACACACACACTTCCCTGTTACATCTCACTTATTTTAGAGTGAGTTTCCTCTGTAGCTCTCACTGACTCAGATTCTCTTACACAGGAAACTGAGAAAAGGGCCAAACGTAGAAAAAGATTACACTCACACATACAGACAACCATACACACAGTCAACCCCCTCACACCCACAAACACACTCCCGTTGTGAAACTATGTCTTTATGCACATGAGGCTAGCCTCCCTCTCTGTTCTCTCTCTCCACTGTCACAACGAACACTCAAACACTACAATAGCAACAAACAACAATGACAATAAGCATCCAAACAAAACAAACAACAATCACAACAAACAATGACAACAAGCATCCAAGCACAACAAACAATGACAACAAGCATCCAAACACAACAAACAACAATCACAACAAGCATCCAAACACAACAAACAACAATCACAACAAGCATCCAAACACAACAAACAACAATCATAACAAGCATCCAAACAAAACAAATAACAAACAACAATCACAAAAAATAGCATTTACAAAAAACACACAAACGTCAGTAGGATTAATGACCTACCTACACATCCTGCTATACCTACATTTGCCCATCATAACAAGGGGAACACATCCTGCTATACCTACATTTACCCATCATAACAGGGGGAACATATCCTGACACAAGAGACGGAGTAATTGAAAAAACTCTTCCCATTCACTTCAATAGGGGCAAAAACCAATAAAAAATAATAATAAAAAATATAACAAGTGAACCGATCACTTAGCTACACCTAAGCACACTAGAAGGCAATACCCAAAACCTTTGGGCACTGGAATGGAATCGATAGGGTCAAAACTGCGGGCGTAGTTAAGCGGCCAAAAACAGGCCTAATAATAATAATAAGAATATGACTTTGCGATTACGAGATGTGTGCGTCATCACTGATGCATCACATAATAATAATATAATCAGGGTTTACATTGATATGAGGGAACTGGATTGTGTGTGGTTGGGTTGGTAATGTTGCTCCAAACAAAAATAGTACAAAAAGAGTACATTCATGATCATTTTAGTTGCAACAGGGGATCATTCAGATCCAGTACTATTATTATAATATAAATAATATAGATATTATTTCACACCAGGGGATCATTCAGATCCAGGATTATTATTATAATATAAATATATTATTTCACACCAGGGGATCATTCAGATCCAGTACTATTATTCTAAGATAAATAATATATATATTATTTCATTTAGATCGATTGCACCTCTTTCGCCTGTTCAGTAAGATTGTATAAACTATAGATGCTACATTTTTGGGGACGTAACATATCGTTCTGCAGTATTTAATTATTAAAATGTTGTAAGTATCATCAAACTAGTTGGGCAGGTGGGTGTGACTGCTTAGGGTAGGATTTAGAACAGGCCTCAGGAGATCAAAGGTCATGGGCTGTTGTTCTGTTTCTCACCAGTAGAGGGCTCAGCTATTGGTCTGTGATGTAACAGCACCCCCCCCCCCCAACACACGCACACACACACACACAGAGACACACATGCACACACACATACAAACATACACAGACACACAGACGCGCACACACATACACACACATAGATACACAGACACACATTCAAGCCCACACAGACATAGACACACACATACATACACAGACACGCACACACACACACACACACACACACACAGACATAGACTTACACACACGCACAGACATAGACACACACATACACACACAGATACCTCGTGTGTGACCGCTGGGAGGATTACTCTGAATATGATAATAGCTTTGAGATTAGACCCAGCTCTCTCTTTCTCTCTCTCTCTCCATCTCTCTTTCTCTCTATCCATCTCTCTCTCTTTCTGCCGTAGTGGCGCAGGCAAACAGAAGTCACTTATGATTTGATAGTATGATCAGTTTCTGCATTTAAAAACCCTGCTCCCCCTCTCTCCTCACATCCCTCCCCCTCTCCCCTCATCACTCTCCACCCCTCTCTCCTCTCATCCTTCCTCCTCTCCTCTCATCCCTCTCTCCTGCTCTCCCCCCCTCTCCTCCCCTCATCCCTCTCTCCCCCTCTCCTCCCTCTCTTTGTCTCTCTCCTTCAGCTGTATATTTGATGTTGTTATATAAGCCCATAGCCTTTGTCACAGCCTCTATTTCTTATATAACTAACACACACACACACACACACACACATACACATACACACACAGTCACACAGACACACACACACACACGCACACACACACACACACACACTCCCTCTCTCCTTCTTAAGGGACAAACCAGTCAGCTTTAAACACAGTCCTTTTTATTGTTTGATGTTTAGTCATCAAATGTAAACCGATTGGTTCAGAAACAGGAACAAGAGAATCAGGCAGACAAAACAAACCAATCAACATCAGGCAGGAGATAACAGGAACTGAGGGACAGACAGTTGATTGGCTGACAGATACATTGCTGGCGCCTCTGATTGGCCAGCCAGACACAAACAGGAAGCGGATCCACTCTTTAAAGGGACGGGATAGGTTGGGTTTTAAAGGGGAGGGGCGTGTCCAAAAGTAAGACAGCAAGCTTACGTGGCACTACAAGGAGGGGCAGGATGAATGATTGTGTGAGTGTGTGTGTGTGTGTGTGTGTGTGCGTGTGTGTGTGTGTGTGTGTGACTCTGTGTTTATCTGTGTGTGACTGTGTGTGTGATGGTGTGTGTGTCTGTGACTGTGTGTGTGATGGTGTGTGCGTGTGTGTGTGACTGTGTGTGTGTGTGATGGTGTGTCCGTGTGTATCTGTGTGTGACTGTGTGTGTGAGTGTGTGATGGTGTGCGTGTGTGTGACTGAGTGTGAAAATTGTGCGAGTGTCTTGAGTGTGTGAGCATTGCTCTCCAGCTCATTCTCTATGGCAGTGGGGTCAGTGTGTGTGTGTGTGTGTGTGTGTGTGTGTGTTTGTGTGCGTGCGTACGGGTAGGGACTGGGGGAGAATCCCCTACACTGTGGTTGCCATAGCTATTGTGATTGTATTCTAAACTGATGCTCCGCCCCTTTGTTGACAACAACAACAGAAAACAAACAAAGCAGTAAAACCAAAGAGGAGAGAAATACGCAGATTAACCCTAACCCTAACCCAACCAGCCAACTAGAACTGAACCACTGACTCCTAATGGAACCATTTAATCTAATCTAAGAGAAGAAACCATAAAACGGAATGATAGACCCCCCCCCCTCACACATTACAATTATTATTATTACACAACCCCTGACCCTAAGCCGCTCCATCTGCTCTGTACAGTATAAATAGTGACCTATGACCTCTGATATCTATAGGGTTAGGGTCAGGCAGATATGTGCCTCTGATATCAATAGGACATATTGCTTCATAGCCTCGGAGAACCATTGGTGTCAATGTAAACAGAATCAATACATCATTTAGTGGCCATCTTTAGTGTGTGTCTGTGTGTGTGCGTGTTTGTGTGTCTGTGTGTGTGTATTACTGTGTGTATTACTGTGTGTGTGTGTGTGTGTGTGTGTGTGTGTGGTGGTCTACACAATTCAATCTCAGAATGGATAAAAATACAAATCAAGTCAAGATCAAATCAACTCATAAAAAAACATAAGCAGTAACAATAAATAAATAAATAGATAGATAGATAAATAAATAGATAGATAGATAGATAGATAGATAGATAGATAGATAGATAGATAGATAGATAGATAGATAGATAGATAGATAGATAGATAATTAGACAAATAAATAAACTTTCCACCAGCTGGTACACAGATTGGTAAATTGATAAATACATAGTTGGATAAATTCATGCAGATTGTTTTACAGAGCACAAAGTGCTACAAACACACACAGAGCGAGAGAGCGAGAGAGAGAGAGAGACAGAAAGAAAGGTGGAGGAGAAGAAAACGAGTAGAGGAAAAGAGAGAGACAGAGAGAGAGAGAAGGAGAGAGAGAGAGAGGAGAGAGAAGGAAAGAAAGAGAGCGAGAGAGAGAGAGAAGGAAAGAGAGAGGGAGAGAGAGTGAGATAGAGAAGGAAAGAGAGAGAGAGAGAGAGAGAGAGAGAGAGAGAGAGAGACCAAAAGGGGGAGAGGAGGAGAGTAGACACAGAGACAGGACAGACGGTAGAACAGAGGGGGAGGGGCGAAGGGATTAGATTGACAGATTAAGGGATTAAGGAGGAATAGAACCTAGGGATCTGATTGGACAGAAAGAGAGGATGACTCAGAGTGAACTATGAACAGGTGATCTCTGTCCCCCCCTGGTGGCCGCGAGGAGCATTGCTCTCCTGCTCATTCTCTATGGCAGTGGGGTCGGTGTGTGTGTGTGTGTTTGTGTGGCCAGGGAATGTATTTAGTTGTGCGTTTCAGTGTGTGTATTCTGTAAGATGTGTGTGTGTTTGTTTTGGAGTGTGTGTGTGTGTTTTGTAGGGTTTTTGTAGTGTGTGTGTTTTGTAGTGTGTGTTTTGTAGTGTGTGTTTGTGTCTGTGTTTTGCTCTCTAAATCTTGTCGGTGATCCGAAGCTTGAATGAAACGCGGCCGGCAAACTTGTCCCTCTCGGTTCCCGTGGCGATGTTGTTGGCGTTGATCTTACACTCCACGTTGACGTCAGCGTTCATCGTGAGGTTCAGGAACTTCACCGCCACCAACGGCTGAGTGTAGTTCACCTGCGCACACACACACACACACACACACACACACACACATTCGTAAGATACCAACATGAGTACCGCTGCATGTTATCTAAGCCTTCTATTACAAATGTCTAGGGTGTAGCATGTTACCAGAGCCTTTTAGTACATGGTGTTTAGCGTGTAGTGTGTTACCTGAGCTTTCTTGCTGTAGTAAAGGTAGTATGTAGTTTGTAGCGTGTAGTGTGTAGCATGTAGTGTGTAGTGACTTACCTGAGCTTTCTTGCCGTAGGAAGGATAATACGTAGTTTGTAGCGTGTAGTGTGTAGCATGTAGTGTGTAGCGTGTAGAATGTAGTGTGTTACCTGAGCTTTCTTGCCGTAGGAAGGATAATACGTAGTTTGTAGCATGTAGAATGTAGTGTGTTACCTGAGCTTTCTTGCCATAGTAAGGGTAGTATATGGTGTGTAGTGTGTAGTGTGTGGCATGTAGCGTGTGGCGTGTAGTGTTACCTGAGCTTTCTTGCCGTAGTAAGGGTAGTACATGAGGTTGAATGTGCCGTTAGGAGGATAGTAAGCAACCTCTCCAATGTTGTCACTGTCTTCTTTCTACAATTTAAACAAACATACGCCATAAACTACAAATATCTATCTATCTATCTATCTATCTATCTATCTATCTATCTATCTATCTATCTATCAATCTATCTATCTATCTATCTATCTATCTATCTATCTCTTACCCACTCATCCTTCACTTTGTATGCCTTAGAAGTGTAGGAATGGAAGAGAAGAAAAGTTGTATGGTGAACAAGGAGAACACAGAGGGTTCTCATAGGGTTAGGGTTAGCATCTAGCTCTCATAGGGTTAGCATCTAGCTCTCATAGGGTTAGGGTTAGCATCTAGCTCTCATAGGGTTAGCATCTAGCTCTCATAGGGTTAGCATCTAGCTCTCATAGGGTTAGCATCTAGCTCTCATAGGGTTAGGGTTAGCATCTAGCTCTCATAGGGTTTGGGTTTGCATCTAACTCTCATAGGGTTAGGGTTAGCATCTATCTCTCATAGGGTTAGCATCTAGCTCTCATAGGGTTAGGGTTAGCATCTAGCTCTCATATGGTTAGGGTAGGCATCTGGCTCTCATAGGGTTAGGGTAGGCATCTATCTCTCATAGGGTTAGGGTTAGCATCTATCTCTCATTGGGTTAGGGTTTGCATCTGTCTCTCATAGGGTTAGGGTTAGCATCTAGCTCTCATAGGGTTAGGGTAGGCATCTATCTCATAGGGTTTGCATCTAGCTCTCATAGGGTTTGGGTTTGCATCTAACTCTCATAGGGTTAGGGTTAGCATCTATCTCTCATAGGGTTTGCCTCTAGCTCTCATAGGGTTAGCATCTAGCTCTCATAGGGTTAGGGTTAGCATCTAGCTCTCATAGGGTTAGGGTTAGCATCTAGCTCTCATAGGGTTAGGGTTAGCATCTAGCTCTCATAGGGTTAGCATCTAGCTCTCATAGGGTTAGGGTAGGTATCTGGCTCTCATAGGGTTAGGGTAGGCATCTATCTCTCATAGGGTTAGGGTTTGCATCTAGCTCTCATAAGGTTAGGGTAGGCATCTATCTCTCATTGGGTTAGGGTTAGCATCTATCTCTCATAGGGTTAGGGTTAGCATCTAGCTCTCATAGGGTTAGGGTAGGCATCTATCTCTCATAGGGTTTGCATCTAGCTCTCATAGGGTTTGGGTTTGCATCTAACTCTCATAGGGTTAGGGTTAGGGTTAGCATCTATCTCTCATAGGGTTTGCCTCTAGCTCTCATAGGGTTAGCATCTAGCTCTCATAGGGTTAGCATCTAGCTCTCATAGGGTTAGGGTTAGCATTGTTAGCATTGTCATTGACCTGACATGAGTAGTTAGCATTGTTATTGACGTGACATGAGGGTTAGCCTACGCACTAAGCAGTAAGCATTGTCATGAAATAGACACATGAATAGGGTTGACAGTGAGGGGTCAAAGTTCAGAGATTGTTGTGGTTCAAACCTTGGCGCCACAAGTGACATAGGGAGTCTGTCCATCCTTCCCCGGCAGCATCCCTATCACCTGCAGAGAGAGAGAGAGAGAGAGAGAGAGAGAGAGAGAGAGAGAGAGAGAAGAGACAGACGGAAAGGTGGAGGAGAAGAAAAGGAGTAGAGGAAAAGAGAGAGACAGAGAGAGAGAAAAGGAGAGAGAGAGTGAGAGAGACGGAAAGGGGGAGAGAGAGACAGAGAGAAGGAAAGAGAGAGGGAGAGAGAGAAATTAGCATTTTGTCACTATGTGTTCCCTTGTTTGAAATCAATGTTTTTTGGGGGGTTTTGGTTAGATGGCTGAAATAAGGTCCGTGGTTAACACAAGCTTAAGATTTTCCACGTTTTGGTCTACGACACAAAAATAATATATAGCCTTGAGTTAGCTGTTTGCTTCTGACGATAGCGTTTATGCTTAAAAAAAATCATAAAAGTGGTGTGAAGATTTTGTAAAGATTATTTTGCTGAACAAAACAGTATCATTAACAGAGCTAATTCTAAGCAATAATTCAAAATCCAATGTCAAAATCCTCTTGGCTTTTTGTTGATGGAACCATTGCCATGGTAATGCCATGGTCATACGTCATCCCTGCAGCATTATAGGTCAGAGGTGAAGGGTGGTGGGGTCGTACCCGGTTCAGTTTGATCAGGACACAGGGCTGACCCGCCTGGTACCCGTAGGTCCGATCCGCGATCCCAGAACAGGCGTCCAGAACCGTCCGGTTAAACTGACAGGAACGCTTGGGGTTGTTACGCACCTTAACAACAGAACCAGCACACCTGGGTTTACAAGCAATCTACCAATCACTACAGGAAGAATCTACATGAATCATCTATATGAGTCATCTATATTTCTACATGAATCATCCATATGAGTCATCTATCTATCTTTATGAATCATCTATATGAGTCATCTGTATATCTTTATGAATCATCTATATGAATCATCTATATATCTTTATGAATCATCTATATGAGTCATCTATATATTTACATTAATCATCTATATGAGTCATCTATATATATACATGAATCATCTCTAGGAGTCATCTATATATCTACATTAATCATCTATATGAGTCATCTATATATTTACATTAATCATCTATATGAGTCATCTATATATCTACATTAATCATCTATATGAGTCATTTATATATCTACATTAACCATCTATACGAGTCATCTATGTATCTTTATGAATAATCTATGAGTCATCTATATATCTACATTAATCATCTATATGAGTCATCTATATATCTTTATAAACCATCTATATGAATCCCTCGAGTGTTAGGGTTAGGGTTGATTAGAGGTGAGAGGTGAGGGGTCATACCTCCCCACTGTCCTCCTGTACGTAGTACTGATCAGGGATGCACACATCGTTGTTCAGAAGCTGCTGGCTGTTGTTGTAAGCTGCAGACACACACACACACACACACACACACACACACACATAACACACACACACATAACACACACACACACACACACACACACACACACACACACACACACACATAACACACAACATACACACACACACGCACGCACGCACGCACGCACGCACACCGGCCCAGACACACACACACACACGCAGACAGAAGGCAGAGGACAGGGAGGGAGGAGATGTGTCTGTTAGGCCAACAGTGAAAGTCCACAGGTTATACAGCAGCATATTAGTCACACACACACACACACACACACACACACACACACACACACACACACAGAGTCACGCAGAGACACGGATGTAGACACACACACACACACACGCGCGCGCGCACGCAGACAGAGGGAGGTCTTACGAGCGAGGAAGTTGTCGAGGGCCTGTACGTATCCATCCCAGCTCTCAGTGTTCTGGATGCTGTAGGTCAACTCCAAGGTCTCCCCTCTGGGACGAATCATCATCCCTACACACACAGGGGGGTCAGGGTTAGGGTTAGGGTCAGGGTCAGGGTCAGGGTCAGGGTTAGGTCAACTCCAAGGTCTCCCTCTGGGACGAATCATCATCCCTACACACACAGGGGGGTCAGGGTTAGGGTTAGGGTCAGGGTCAGGGTCAGGGTCAGGGTTAGGTCAACTCCAAGGTCTCCCCTCTGGGACGAATCATCATCCCTACACACACAGGGGGGTCAGGGTTAGGGTTAGGGTCAGGGTCAGGGTTAGGGTCAGGGTTAGGTCAACTCCAAGGTCTCCCCTCTGGGACGAATCATCATCCCTACACACACAGGGGGGTCAGGGTTAGGGTTAGGGTCAGGGTCAGGGTCAGGGTCAGGGTTAGGTCAACTCCAAGGTCTCCCCTCTGGGACGAATCATCATCCCTACACACACAGGGGGGTCAGGGTTAGGGTTAGGGTCAGGGTCAGGGTCAGGGTCAGGGTTAGGTCAACTCCAAGGTCTCCCCTCTGGGACGAATCATCATCCCTACACACACAGGGGGGTGAGGGTTAGGGTTAGGGTCAGGGTCAGGGTCAGGGTTAGGTCAACTCCAAGGTCTCCCCTCTGGAACGAATCATCATCCCTACACACACTGTGTGTGTGTGTGTGTGTGTGTGTGTGTGTGTGTGTGTGTGGTACCTGGGGTGGTCAGGCGGTCCCCTGGTACGTGGTGTGTGTGTGTGTGTGGTACCTGGGGTGGTCAAGCGGTCCCCTGGTACGTGGTGTGTGTGTGTGTGTGGTACCTGGGGTGGTCAGGCGGTCCTGGTACGTGGTGTGTGTGTGTGGGGGGGGGGGGGTAACTGGGGTGGTCAGTCGGTCCTGGTAGGTGGTGTGTGTGTGTGTGGGGGGAGGTACCTGGGGTGGTCAGGCGGTCCTGGTACGTGGTGTGTGTGTGTGGGGGGGGGGGGGGGGGTACCTGGGGTGGTCAGGCGGTCCTGGTACGTGTGTGTGTGTGTGTGGGGGGGGGTACCTGGGGTGGTCAGGTGGTCCTGGTACGTGGTGTGTGTGTGTGTGTGTGTGTGGGGGGGTACCTGGGGTGGTCAGGCGGTCCTGGTAGGTGGGTTGGTAGTCGTCTAGCGTCAGCAGCATCACATACATGGTGAGCACAAACATCCCCGCCAGGAAGATGTAGAAGACCAGGTAGAAGAGCAAGATCAGACCTAGAGACAGAGACCTTCATCATCATCATCATCATCATCATCATCATCCTCCTCCTCCTCATCATCATCATCATCCTCCTCCTCCTCCTCCTCCTCATCCTCCTCCTCCTCCTCCTCCTCATCATCATCATCATCATCATCATCATCATCATCATCATCATCATCCTCATCATCATATTCCTTGTAGCAACAGGAAGATGTAGAAGACCAGGTAGAACAGCAGGGTGTCTCTCTCTCTCTCTCTCATTTTCTCCCTCTCTCTCTCTCTCTCTCTCTCTGAACATTGTAAAACTAAAAAGCAATGCAATGTGCCAATTAAAAGTAGCCATAAAATACATGTGTTGTGTGAGGGTTAGGGTTAACTTAGGGTTAGGTGTTGTCTTGTAAAGCTTGTTTTATATTTGTTCTGACAGTGTTCATTTACATGTAAAGGTTAGGGCTAGGGTCAGGGTTAGGGTTGAATTGTTTTAGATATGTTCTGACATGAGACAATGCTTCAGCTCGCTTATGACATTATGTGGTCAAAACAAGACAATATAACATATTATATTACTATAGTATATTGGGATAGTATATTACTGTAGTGTATTGAGATATTATATTACTCTAGTATATTGAGATAGTATATTACTATATTGAGATAGTATATTACTATAGTATATTGAAATCGTATATTACTATAGTATATTGAGATATTATATTATTATAGTATATTGAGATCGTATATTACTATAGTATATTGAGATATTATATTATATTGAGATCGTGTATTACTATAGTATATTGAGATATTATATTATTTTAGTATATTGAGATAGTATATTACTATAGTATATTGGTATGGTATATGTATGTAAAGCTTTTAATTCAGCCACTATGAGGTCAAAACGAGGCAACATGACAGCTAATAATGAGAGGCCAAGCTTACAGTGCATCTGGAAAGTATTCATACCCCTTCACTTTTTCCACATTTTATTATTTTACAGCCTAATTCCAAAATGGATTAAATAAAAAAAATAATCTCAACATTCTACACATAATACCGCATAATGACAAAGTAAAAAAAGTTTAGAATTTTTTGCAAATGTATTAAAAATAAAAAAATAAAATATCACATGTACATTAGAATTCACACCCTTTACTCAATACTTTGTTGAAGCACCTTTGGCAGCAATTTGGGCCTCAAGTCTTCTTGAGTATGATGCTACAAGCTTGCCACACCTATTTTGGGGCAGTTTCTCCAATTCTTCTTTGAAGATCGTCTCAAGTTCCATCAAGTTGGATGGGGAGCGTCGGTGCACAGCCATTTTCAGATCTCTCCAAGATGTTCAATCGTGTTCAAGTCTGGGCTCTGGCTGGGCCACCCAGGGACATTCACAGACTTGTCCCGAAGCCACTCCTTTGTTATCTTGGCTGTGTGCTTAGGGTCGTTGTCCTGTTGGAAGGTGAACCTTCGCCCCAGTCTGAGGTCCAGAACGCTCTGGAGCAGGTTTTCATCAAGGATCTCTCTGTACATTGCTGCATTCATCTTTCCCTTGATCCTGACTAGTCTCCCAGTTCCTGCCGCTGAAAAACACCCCCACAGCATGATGCTGCCACCACCATGCTTCACTGTAGGGATGGTATTGGTCAGGTGATGAGCAGTGCCTGGTTTCCTCCAGACATGATGCTTGGCATTCAGGCCAAAGAGTTCGATCTTGGTTTCATCAGACCAGAGAATTTTTGTTTCTCATGGTCTGAGAGTCCTTTAGGTGCCTTTTGGCAGACTCCATGCGGGCTGTCATGTGCCTTTTACTGAGGAGTGGCTTCCGTCTGGCCACTCTACCATATAGGCCTGATTGGTGGAGTGCTGCAGAGATGGTTGTCCTTCTGGAAGGTTCTCCCATCTCCACAGAGGAACACTGGAGCTCTGTCAGAGTGACCATCGGGTTCTTGGTCACCTCCCTGACCAAGGCCCTTCTCCCACGATTGCTCAGTTTGGCCGGGCGGCCAGCTCTAGGAAGAGTCCTGGTGGTTCCAAACGTCTTCCATTTGCAAATGATGGAGACCACTGTGCTCGTTGGGACCTTCAATGCTGCAGAAATTTTTTCGTACCCTTCCCCAGATCTGTGCCTCGATACAATCCTGTCTCGGAGGTCTACAGACAATTCCTTGGACTTCATAACTTGGTTTGTGCTCTGACATGCACTGTCAACTGTGGGACCTTATATAAACAGGTGTGTACCTTTCCAAATCATGTCCAATCAATTGAATTTACCACAGGTGGACTCCAATGAAGTTGTAGAAACATCTCAAGGATGATCAGTGGAAACAGGATGCACCTGAGCTCAATTTTGAGTGTCACAGCAAAGGGTGTGAATACTTATGTACATGTGATATTTTATTTTTTTATTTTTAATACATTTGCAAAAAATTCTAAAATACTTTTTTCACTTGGTCATTATTGTGTGCAGAATGTTGAGAATTTCTTTTTATTTAATCCGTTTTGGAATTAGGCTATAACATAATAAAATGTGGAAAAAGTGAAGGGGAATGAATACTTTCTGGATGCACTGTATGGGACAGCCTGAAAATCATAGCTGACATGGTGCTGCATCTAGATCACTCCTGCCTTCTCTCTCTCAAACTTCCCTTATCACTCTCTTTCTATCTGCTCTCTTTCATTCTGTCCTCTCCATTACTTCTTTCTTTCTGCCCAACAACCCCGCCCCCCCTTCTCCCTTCCCTTTCTCCTCTCCTGACATCCATCCCCTCTTTATACCCTCCATCCACTCTGCCGCATGAAAAGGGATTGTAGGGGGAGGGGTAATCCACTGACTGCTGTCACACACATGCACACACACACACACACACACACACACACACGCGCGCACGCACGCACGCCCACACACACACATAGACTCACACACACATGCACACACACACACACACACACACACACACACACACACACACGCACACGCACACGCACACGCACGCATGCACAGACCCACACACACACACACACACACACACACACACGCACACATGCACAGACCTGCACACACACACACACACACGCACACGCACACATACACAGACCTGCACACAGACACACACACACACACACACACACACACACACACACACACGCACAGACACACACGCGCACACACACACACACACACACACACACACACACACACGCACGCATGCACAGACACACACACACACACACACACAGACCTGCACACACACACACACACACACACACACACACACACATACACACTGCTGTTTTGAAGGCGAAGGGTGGTCACACCAAATGTTGATTTGATACAGATTTGCTTTTCCCTCACTTTGTATTTAATGAATTAATAAAAATAAAAATAAAAACAATGAACATTTATATATATAAAAAAAAATGTCATGCTTTAAAGACGTCACACCTGCCCAAAACTGTTGCACAGTACTGTATATTTATATAGTCTAGGGTATATAGCTATCTGTTTATATGGATTGTTATTATTATAGTCAGACGGTTTAGGGTCTGAGTTCCAGCAGGGCTCTTTCCTATTGGACAGAGGATCACCTAAACCCAGCGGGGCTCTCTCCTATTGGACAGAGGATCACCTAAACCCAGCGGGGCTCTCTCCTATTGGACAGAGGATCACCTAAACCCAGCGGGGCTCTCTCCTATTGGACAGAGGATCACCTAAACCCAGCGGGGCTCTCTCCTATTGGACAAAGGATCACCAAAAACCAGCAGGGCTCTCTCCTATTGGACAGAGGGTCACCTAAACCCAGCGGGGATCTCTCCTATTGGACAAAGGATCACCTAAACCCAGTGGGGCTCTCTCCTATTGGACAGAGGATCACCTAAACCCAGCGGGGCTCTCTCCTATTGGACAGAGGATCACCTAAACCCAGCGGGGCTCTCTCCTATTGGACAAAGGATCACCTAAACCCAGTGGGGCTCTCTCCTATTGGACAGAGGATCACCTAAACCCAGCGGGGCTCTCTCCTATTGGACAGAGGATCACCTAAACCCAGCGGGGCTCTCTCCTATTGGACAGAGGATCACCTAAACCCAGCGGGGCTCTCTCCTATTGGACAAAGGATCACCTAAACCCAGTGGGGCTCTCTCCAATTGGACAGAGGATCACCTTAACCTCTCTCTATGTCTCTCTCTCCCTCTCTCTCTCTCTCTGTCTCTCTCCCTCTCTCTCCCCTCTCTCTCCCCCCTCTCTTCCCCTCCTCTCTCTCCATCTACCCAGGGCTGTACAGTGCAACAGTTTTGGTAGCATATGCAACTAAAAATTATTCGGTGCGACCAGAAAAACGACTCCACTTGTGGTTGCGCTGGTATCCATTCATAAACGGAACACCACGAACTACGCCAGCTGACAACCTTAGCGCATACAAGAAGACATAGTACTATTCAGACTATCAACTAAAATGCAGAAAAATATATAACAAGTTAACGTAACGCACTGCTTTGCCGCTTCTATTGACGAGAAAGTGGTTGGGCCAGAAAGCGTTTTTGCGCTTTCTGGCCCAAAAAAATCTAAACCAAAAAAGCCTGTAACCAGCCGCCAACTCGTCATTAAATTCATAGGTTAGCTAACTAACGTTTGTCATGACTACAAGCTGTAAGATAATAATATAATTTAGATAGACATTGTTGAAATTAATTAGGCCTACGTTCTAAAACTTATAGTAAGGATTAGTTTACAAGACAGCAGAGAGCGTAGGAGTAGCTGTGCATCGTAAATGTTAGCAGCAGCGCCGTCGCTTTCACAAAAACATGATTCCACCACATTGTTGACATAAATAAATACTTGAATGATTAAGTTGATAATCATGTAGCTTTTTTATGTTGAAATGTCCTTGCAGCAGCCTAGGTCATAGTTTCTTATCAATGTTTTAGGTTGACATGCCAATATAACGTTAGCCCCCCACCCCACTCCCAAAAAAGAATAGGCCTATGTTTTATCTTTTTCATATTGGCTCTGCACATGCTTTCATTAGCCTATATTGAAATGCCTGCAAGAAAGGCGATAGAGAAAGAGCTGAAGGCGCACAAAAAAGTTAATTAGGTATTTTTTGACTGAACTGTCCACCAGTGCTACCACCTAAAAATGTAAGAGACCTGTTACCCCTCCCTCTCTTTCTCCCCCTTCCTCTCTTTTGCCTCCCTCTCACTCCCACCTCCCCCCACCATCCCTCCATCTCTCCCTCTCTGTCTGTCTGTCTGTCCGTCTGTCTCCCTCTCTGCCTGCCTGCCCGCCTGTCTTTTTGTCTGTCTGCCTGCCTGCCTGCCTGCCTGCCTGCCTGCCTGCCTGCCTACCTGCCTGCCTGCCTGCCTGCCTGTCTTTCTGCCTGTCTTTCTGCCTGCCTGCCTGCCTGTCTGTCTACCTGCCTGCCTGCCTTTCTGTCTGTCTGTCTGTCTGTATGCCTGTCTCCCTCTCTGCATGTCTGTCTGCCTGCCTACCTGTCTGCCGGTCTGTCTAACTAACTGACTGTCACACAAACTGACTGACTGACTGACTGACTGTCTAACTAACAGAGTGACTATCTAACTTACTGACTGGCTGACTGACTGGCTGTCTAACAAACTGACTGGCTGTCTAACTGACTGACTGGATGACTGACTGTCTAACTAACAGCTGTCTAATGAAAAGACTGACTGACTGACTGACTGACTGACTGGCTATCTAACAGACTGACTGACTGGCTGACTGACTGTCTAACTAACAGAGTGAATGACTAACTGACTGCCTGACTGACAGAGTGGCTGACTGACTGACTGACTGACTGACTGTCTGACGGGTCACTAGTTTTCAACAGGGTCTCTGTGATCCATGAAGAGCGATGCAGACAGATTACATTAACCAATCAAACCCTCCTCTCAAAGTAATCTAGATTACACTAACCAATCAAACCCTCCTCTCAAAGTAATCTAGATTACACTAACCAATCAAACCCTCCTCTCAAAGTAATCTAGATTACACTAACCAATCAAACCCTCCTCTCAAAGTAATCCGGATTACACTAACCAATCAAACCCTGCTCTCAAAGTAATCCAGATTACACTAACCGATCAAACCCTCCTCTCAAAGTAATCTAGATTACACTAACCAATCAAACCCTGCTCTCAAAGTAATCCAGATTACACTAACCAATCAAACCCTCCTCTAAAAGTAATCCGGATTACACTAACCAATCAAACCCTCCTCTCAAAGTAATCCAGATTACACTAACCAATCAAACCCTCCTCTAAAAGTAATCCAGATTACACTAACCAATCAAACCCTACTCTCAAAGTAATCCGGATTACACTAACCAATCAAACCTTCCTCTCAAAGTAATCCAGATTACACTAACCAATCAAACCCTACTCTCAAAGTAATCCGGATTACACTAACCAATCAAACCTTCCTCTCAAAGTAATCCAGATTACACTAACCAATCAAACCCTCCTCTCGAAGTAATCCGGATTACACTAACCAATCAAACCCTCCTCTCGAAGTAATCCGGATTGCACTAACCAATCAAACCCTCCTCTCAAAGTAATCCAGATTACACTAACCAATCAAACCCTCCTCTCAAAGTAATCCGGATTACACTAACCAATCAAACCCTCCTCTCAAAGTAATCCGGATTACACTAACCAATCAAACCCTCCTCTCAAAGTAATCCAGATTACACTAACCAATCAAACCCTCCTCTAAAAGTAATCCAGATTACACTAACCAATCAAACCCTACTCTCAAAGTAATCCGGATTACACTAACCAATCAAACCTTCCTCTCAAAGTAATCCAGATTACACTAACCAATCAAACCCTTCTCTCAAAGTAATCCAGATTACACTAACCAATCAAACCCTCCTCTCAAAGTAATCCAGATTAAACACACACACACACACACACACACACACAAACACACACACACACAAACACACACACACACACACACATACACGCACACACACACATTTCACTCAGTATAATACAAATAATAATAATAATAATAATAATAATAAAAATACTACATTTAACTCAGTATGTGTCACTGTGAGTAATTCTGAGTCGTATTATCTCAGGGAAAATCCAACCTGTGTGTGTATGTGTCACTTCTGAAACATAGCTAGAGTCAGAGCTACATCAGCATACTATCACCTCTGAAACATAGCTAGAGTCAGAGCTACATCTCAACATCAGCATACTACCACCTCTGAAACATAGCAAGAGTCATAGCAACATCAAACTATCACTTCGGAAACAAGGCTCAGAGGACTCATGTCTCAACAAGACTCAGAAAAACGTTTTCATGCATTTATTAACCGTAGGCTGGACTACTGTAATGGTCTTCTCTCAGGTCTTCCTAAAACAGAACTTAGCTGACTGCAGTTTGTCCAGAATGCTGCTGCTAGACCGCAAAAATTATGAAAAAATATAATATATAAAAAAATATAACACAATAGACCAGTTTTTAGATCACTACACTGGCTCCTACACCTCTCTCCCTCTCTCTCCCTATGTAGTGTATATGGTGTAACCTCTCTCTCCCTATGTAGTGCGTATGATGTAATCTCTCTCCCTATGTAATGTATATGATGTAATCTCTCTCCCTATGTAGTGTATATGGTGTACCCTCTCTCTCCCTATGTAGTGTATATGGTGTAACCTCTCTCTCCCTATGTAGTGTATATGCTGTAACCTCTCTCTCCCTATGTAGTGTATATGGTGTAACCTCTCTCTCCCTATGGTAGTGTATATGGTGTAACCTCTCTCCCTATGTAGTGTATATGGTGTAACCTCTCTCTCCCTATGTAATGTATATGGTGTACCCTCTCTCTCCCTATGTAGTGTATATGGTGTAACCTCTCTCTCCCTATGTAGTGCGTATGATGTAATCTCTCTCCCTATGTAGTGCGTATGATGTAATCTCTCTCCCTATGTAATGTATATGATGTAATCTCTCTCCCTATGTAGTGTATATGGTGTACCCTCTCTCTCCCTATGTAGTGTATATGGTGTAACCTCTCTCTCCCTATGTAGTGTATTTGGTGTAACCTCTCTCCCTATGTGGTGTATATGGTGTAACCTCTCTCCCCCATGTAGTGTATATGATGTAATCTCTCTCCCTATGTAGTGTATTTGATGTAATCTCTCTCCCTATGTAGTGTATATGATGTAATCTCTCTCACTATGTAGTGTATGTGATGTAATCTCTCTCCCTATGTAGTGTATATGATGTAATCTCTCTCACTATGTAGTGTATATGATGTAATCTCTCTCCCTATGTAGTGTCTATGGTGTAACCTCTCTCTCCCTATGTAGTGTATATGGTGTAACCTCTCTCCCTATGTGGTGTATATGGTGTAACCTCTCTCCCCCATGTAGTGTATATGATGTAATCTCTCTCCCTATGTAGTGTATTTGATGTAATCTCTCTCTCCCTATGTAGTGCGTATGATGTAATCTCTCTCCCTATGTAATGTATATGATGTAATCTCTCTCCCTATGTAGTGTATATGGTGTAACCTCTCTTCCTATGTAGTGTATATGGTGTAACCTCTCTCCCTATGTAGTGTATATGGTGTAACCTCTCTCCCCCATGTAGTGTATATGATGTAATCTCTCTCCCTATGTAGTGTATTTGATGTAATCTCTCTCCCTATGTAGTGTATATGATGTAATCTCTCTCACTATGTAGTGTATATGATGTAATCTCTCTCCCTATGTAGTGTATATGATGTAATCTCTCTCACTATGTAGTGTACATGGTGTAACCTCTCTCCCTATGTTGTGCAAAAAATATATAATAAAACCGAGCAGTTCTCAGATCACTACACCGGCTCCCTGTGTCTCAGATATGAATGTCTACACGTTGGCTCCAAAGCCAAACTGTGAAAGGCTGTCTGAAGGAGGTGGAGACTAGCACCCTGTTACTACAGAACCAAGTAAGTATGGAAAAGACAGAACTACAATGAGAGACCTGTCTGTCTGTCTGTCTGTCTGTCTGTCTGTCTGTCTGTCTGTCTGTCTGTCGCAGAATGGACCTGTCTGTCTGTCTGTCTGTCTCTCTGTCGCAGAATGGACCGGTCTGAAGGAGGTGGAGACTAGCAACCTGTTACTACAGAACCAAGTAAGTATGGAAAAGACAGAACTACAAAGAGAGACCTGTCTGTCTGTCTGTCTGTCTGCCTGTAGCAGAATGGACCTGTCTGTCTGTCTTTCTGTGGCAGAACGGACCTGTCTGTCGGTCTGTGGCAGAATGGACCTTTCTGTCTGTATGTCTGTCTGTCTTTCTGTAGCAGAACGGACCTGTCTGTCTGTCTGTCTGTCTGTCTGTCTGTCTGTCTGTCTGTTGCAGAATTAACCTGTCTGTCTGTCTGTCTGTTGCAGAATGAACCTGTCTGTCTGTCTGTCTGTCTGTTGCAGAATGAACCTGTCTGTCTGTCTGTCTGTAGCAGAATGGACCTGTCTGTCTGTGGCAGAATGGACCTTTCTGTCTGTATGTCTGTCTGTCTGTCTGTAGCAGAATGGACCTGTCTGTCTGTCTGTGGCAGAATGGACCTGTCTGTCTGTCTTTCTGTCGGTCTGTCTGTCTGTAGCAGAGTGGACCTGTCTGTCTGTCTGTCTGTCTGTCTGTAGCAGAATGGACCTGTCTGTCTGTCTGTCTGTGGCAGAATGGACCTGTCTGTCTGTCTGTCTTTCTGTCGGTCGGTCTGTTTGTAGCAGAATGGACCTGTCTGTCTGTCTGTCTGTCGCAGAATGGACCTGTCTGTCTGTCTGTCTGTTTGTAGCAAAATGGACCTGTCTGTCTGTCTGTCTGTCTGTCTGTCTGTCTGTCTGTAGCAGAATGGACCTGTCTGTCTGTCTGTCTGTCTGTCTGTCTGTCGCAGAATGGACCTGTCTGTCTGTCTGCCTGTCTCTCTGTCGCAGAATTGACCTGTCTGAAGGAGATGGAGACTAGCAACCTGTTACTACAGAACCAAGTAAGTATGGAAAAGACAGAACTACAAAGAGAGACCTGTCTGTCTGTCTGTCTGTCTGTCTGTCTGTCTGTCTGTCTGTCTGTCTGTCTGTCGCAGAATGGACCTGTCTGTCTCTCTGTCTGTCTGCCTGTCTGCCCTGCTTATGCCAGCAGGCTTGTCATTAGAGCAGGGCTTAAACTACGTCACACACACACACACACACACACAGACAATCACACACACACACACACACACACACACACTCTCTCACACAAACACATACTCGCACAGACACACACTCTTTCACACAAACACACACACACACTCTCTCACACAAACACATACTCACACAGACACACACTCTTTCACACAAACACACACACACACACACACACACTCTCTCTCACACAAACACATACTCACACAGACACACACTCTCTCACACAAACACACACACACACGCTCACGCTGACGCACTTTGTTCTCGCTCTGTCCAACATTTTGTCAAATCTCTTTTCGTAGCAACCAAGCATCCTACATTCCCATAGGCTAGCTAGAGCAACAGAATATACTGGAGGAGGGAGAGAGAAAGAGAGAGGGGGGTGAGAGAGGAGAGGAGAGGAGAGGAGAGAGGAGAGAGTAGAGGAGAGGAGAGAGAGTAGAAAGGAGAGGAGAGGAGAGAGAAGAGGAAAGGAGAGGAGAGAGGAGATGAGAGAAGAAGAGAGGAGAGAGTAGAGAGGAGAGGAGAAGAGACGATAGAAAAGGAAAGCAGAGGATGAGGGGTGAGAGATGGAGAGGAGAGAAGAGGAGGGAGGAGAGGATGAGAGGTGAGAGATGGAGAGGGGAGAGGAGAAAGGGGGAGAGGTGACCTTCAGAAGGAGACATGGCCGTCGCAAGGACGCAGCAGCATCTCTCCGTTCTCATACATAATAGGTTTCTAAAGATGGAGGGATGGAGAGGAGAGGAGAGGAGAAGGAGGACATAGCTGCGGGGCGGCGGGGGAAAACGTCTCACATTACCGCCCACCGACTGCACTCACCCCAGCTGCTCGCGGTGCGGCCCATGAACTCGTTGGTGCGCGAGTTCCAGATAAAATCCCGCCATGTATCGCCGGATTCTTTCCGTTCGTCTTCGTCCTTGGCCATGGCTCGCGCGTCGGTTAGTCCTCTTTACAGGGAAATGATTTTAGTGGCACTCTGATTAGATTTTGCTAGTGCTGTCGACTTGTTCTTTCAAATGATACGATCCGGTAAACAGTGATTTGATCCGTTATCCGAATAGTTCCAGCAGGAAACAGATCCACGGCCTGTCTGATAGGACCCAACTGCGTCGCGCGCTGCTGTACAGAACCCGGTGATACTGCGGTAAAACGCTCGGGCTCCCCCTCCCCCGCTAGCACCCAGATACATGCCTACGTCAAATAATACCTTTCCGTCAGCCTATAAGAGCACGGCTTGCCTGCATGCCCCTCCCCCTATGTACCGTGTCTGATGAAGCCGAGGCCGTGGAGCGAGCTGGATTTGACAGAAACGGTGCGTGTTTGTGTGCGTTGCCACCGTTGGCCTCAAGGCGACCGGCTTTGTACCGTAACACGCAGCTAAACACGCTCGCGCGCACGCAGATTTACATACACTAACTAACACACACACACACACACACACACACACACACACACACACACACACACACACACACACACACACACACACACACACACACGTTCTGTCATGGAAAGCGCCCCTTGAGGGATTTGGGTTCATATAGATCTATAAACCTAGACTGCACACATTTCGTCCAACACTATAATAAATACCTATGCAACCTAGCATTAGATACCCCCTACCCCAACACTATAATAAATACATATAAAACCTAGAATTAGATACCCCTTACCCCACAAATTCTGAGCAAGACCTCTTATAGACATACTGACAGGGTTGTAGTGCTATTTGATCAAGTACCGGAGCGCACCAGTAGGCTACACAATCATACAATTGTCATAAAATAACTGTAAGGCATGAATTCAGTCAGTATAACCAAACTACAACTTCTTGCTGTCGGACTTGAATGGGTGACTCACAAACAATAAGGCACTCCTAATAATGCAAAGTAGGCCGACTGCTAGACTATATTTTATATCTACTTGTTTTACGTAAAGACCACGAAGGACAACGTCACTATGTTCATATAGCAGCAAATATCCACTGTAATTGCAAACAACGTACTGCAGCTATTGATGTGGCGGGTGTTAGAAATTGTTGGGTTAAAGTACTAACATTCCCGAACATTCAAGCGTAAACCTTGGTTGCGTTAGCCATGCCAATACGGTTTTTGATTCATGTTTCTGTTATTAATGTAACCAACCACGCATAGATCATCATTATTTGTATTATTATTATTAGACTACAAGTTTAGGGAAGCCTTCTAGGCTACATATCCGCCGCCTATGGTTGTCAGTCTTTTTTGACCGCAGATTATCCAGTTTGGCAGAGAGACATATTTTTGGTGTCGCTATCAGTATCACAAGCGAGAGGCACGTTCACTATTGGCGCTGTTACCTTGTTTTAGAAAGTTCGCTTGCGTCTTTGTGGCTGTAGTGATAGATAAAAATATATGTAGTTTTTTATTTTTGTGAGAAGTTCCGGAGCACCGCTCCGGCGCGCTCCCCCCTCCTAACTGCACCCCTGCATACTGAGATCCAAATATCTTCACTTTACACACACACACACACACACACACACACACACACACACACACACACACACACACACACACACACACACACACACACACACACACGCATCACATTAACTTGTATCAGAAAATGAAGAACATTAACGACAGTTATTTACAGGGAGTCCATGCCTGTACGCGCAAGCCCGTGCCCTGCTCGCCTCTGATTGGCCTAAAGAACCACTAGTAGAGGTGGGTCCGTGACGCAGTCGCACCAGAGAAAACGCCAGTCCGTCTCGAGTTTTTGTTTTGAAAGTTTGAGGAGTTTTCTTTACGTTAGGTTCGCGCAAGGGTATGATCCAGTACGGCTAGCCCACTACCGAATACACCGGCCCGATCATTGTTACTCCGGATTACTGACTGAAGACTCTTATTTAGTGTGGGTTAGATCTGGTGCTATCAGTCACAGCGTGTTGACTTCTGTGCGATAGAGAGAACCACCGCACAGACACTGTGTGTTCTTCTGGCCGCTGGACAGGGTGTGCTGGTTGGGATGAAAGTCCAGTTCGCCCCGTTAAATATTCCGCTGAGCAGGCGGATCCAGACAGCGGCGGTGCTGCAGTGGGTTTTCTCTTTTCTAGCGCTGGGTGAGCAACGTGTGTAAGCGGTGAGCGTGTGCGTGTGTGTGTGTGTGTGTGTGTGTGTGTGTGTGTGTGTGTGTGTGTGTGTGTGTGTGTGTGTGTGTGTGTGTGTGTGTGTGTGTGTGTGCTCAATTTGAACTTTGAGACAGGTATGTAACGTTTCTGTCGCTCTACAGACAGTTCTGGCATTTCACCGTGTGCACGTCCGTGCGTGCATGTGTGTGTGTTCTTTAGACTAGGGTAGCTCTGGGCCAGAGAGAGAGAGAGAGAG
>JAPMUY010007048.1:32500-35000 GCA_026901105.3 Galaxias olidus
CCGTGGGTAAGACTAGAGTACACTACAGTACAGTACACTACATTACAGTACATTACAGTACACTACATTACAGTACATTACAGTACAGCTGGGGTCTGCTGCCCTACCGGAGACCCATACACACCGTGGGTAAGACTACACTACACTACATTACAGTACACTACATTACAGTACATTACAGTACACTACATTACAGTACATTACAGTACATTACAGTACAACCTAACCTCTCCCTATGTAGTGTATGTGCTGTAACATCTCTCTTCCTATGTAGTGTATATTGTGTAACCTCGCTCCCCCTATGTAGTGTATATCGTGTAACCTCTCTCCCCCTATGTAGTGTATATGGTGTAACCTCTCTCTCCCTATGTAGTGTATATGGTGTAACCTCTCCCCCCTCTCCCCCCTCTCCAGTGGGCTGTCCCCTCCTTGTGGTCCAGACACCCTCTCCATCCTCAGAGGACATTGAGCATCTCCACTCTCTCTATCTGGAGGGGCTAACGCAGCTGTTTGAAGAACACAAGCAGAAATACGGCATCGCTGCGGACAAACACCTCACCTTCATCTAGACACACACACACACACACACACACACACACACACACACACACACTACAGATTAATACAGTACAGCTACTCCTCCTTACTCCACACACAGCCCCTGAACATGAATACGGTACAACTTCTATGAATAGTTACTGATTACTGGACCAGCCAATAGGAATAGTTACTGATTACTGGACCAGCCAATAGGAGTAGTTACTGATTAGTGGACCAGCCAACAGGAATAGTTACTGATTACTGGACCAGCCAATAGAAGTAGTTACTGATTACTGGGCCAGCCAACAGGAACAGTTACTGATTACTGGGCCTGACAACAGGAACAGTTACTGATTACTGGACCAGCCAAGAATAGTTTCTGATTACTGGACCAACCAATAGGAATAGTTACTGATTACTGTACCAGCCAATAGGAATAATCCCTGGTTACTGGACCAACCAATAGGAGAGGTGAATGTTTACTAGATCAACCAATAGGAGAGGTTAGTGTTTACATGACCAACCAATAGGAGCTGTCGGTGGTTACTAAACTAGCCAATAGGAGTGACTGCTGTTTACCGAACTAGCCAATAGGAACAGGAGCTTGACAATAGGAGTTAGTGGTTACTGGCTACCAGACTAAACCAAGAGGTCATAGGTCACCTTGGTGACTGTGTGACCCCATTGTAAAGGTTATGACCGGGTCACAGGTCAACAGCATTGTTGTTTATGTTGACTTGTTGGTCATCAGGCGCGGTTTCCTGTATCCATGGTAACCCTAATCCTAATAATAACCCAATACCAAGGGTTGGGATTGGTCAGCATTCTGTCTGTACAACACAGTGGAACTTATTCCTCACCGTTAAGGACTTCTTCTGCTGTCTCCTCCTCACTAACCCTAACCCTGTTAAGGTACTAAACAAGGCACTAACCCTAACCCTGACCCTGACCCTAGGCCTTCTAAGATACCAAAGGTCAAACGGATGCTTCTTTACCTTCCTTTACAAATGTCTCTCTCTTCTTCAATGTGTCAGTGTTAAATAAACATCTGAGATTACATCAGGCCGTCGTATTTGAGTCGTGGAATAAGATACTGACTGACTGTTTGGTTTGAGTCACAGATACTGACTGACTGTTTGGTTTGAGTCACTGCTTACTGACTGACTGACTGTTTAGTTTGAGTCACTGCTTACTGACTGACTGTTTAGTTCAGTCACTGCTTACTGACTGACCGACTGTTTAGTTTGAGTCACAGCTTACTGACTGACTGTTTCGTTTGAGTCACAGTTTACTGACTGACTGTTTAGTCCAGTCACAGCTTACTGACTGACTGTTTAGTTCAATCACAGCTTACTGACTGACTGTTTAGTTTGAGTCAGCTTACTGACTGTTTAGTTTGAGTCACAGCTTACTGACTGTTTAATTTGAGTAGCATCTTACTGACTGACTGTTTAGTTCTGTCGCAGCTTACTGACTGACTGTTTTGTTCAGTCACAGCTTACTGACTGACTGTTTTGTTTGAGTCACAGCTTACAGACTGTTTAGTTTGAGTCACAGCTTACTGGCTGACTGTTTAGTTTGAGTCACAGTTTACTAACTGACTGTTTAGTTTGAGTCTGCTTACTGACTGTTTAGTTTGAGTCACAGTTTACTGACTGACTGTTTAGTTCAGTCACAGCTTACTGACTGACTGTTTCGTTTGAGTCACAGCTTACTGACTGACAGTTTAGTTTGAGTCACAGCTTACTGACTGACTGTTTAGTTCAGTCACAGCTTACTGACTGTTTAGTTTGAGTCACAGTTTACTGACTGACTGTTTAGTTCAGTCACAGCTTACTGACTGACTGTTTAGTTTGAGTCACAGCTTACTGACTGACTGTTTAGTTTGAGTCAGCTTACTGACTGTTTAGTTTGAGTCACAGCTTCCTGATTGGCTGTTTAGTTTGAGTCACAGCTTACT
>JAPMUY010007048.1:40000-45000 GCA_026901105.3 Galaxias olidus
CAGGCGCTCTATCGCCCTCTACTGGCCAGCCGCTACTGCCTTAACGTGTTTAAGGTTTCAGCACAGAGCCAGGCGCCCTATCGCCCTCTACTGGCCAGCCGCTACTGCCTTAACGTGTTTAAGGTTTCAGCACAGAGCCAGGCGCCCTATCGCCCTCTACTGGCCAGCCGCTACTGCCTTAACGTGTTTAAGGTTTCAGCACAGAGCCAGGCGCCCTATCGCCCTCTACGGGCCAGCCGCTACTGCCTTAACGTGTTTAAGGTTTCAGCACAGAGCCAGGCGCCCTATCGCCCTCTACTGGCCAGCCGCTACTGCCTTAACGTGTTTAAGGTTTCAGCACAGAGCCAGGCGCCCTATCGCCCTCTACTGGCCAGCCGCTACTGCCTTAACGTGTTTAAGGTTTCAGCACAGAGCCAGGCGCCCTATCGCCCTCTACTGGCCAGCCGCTACTGCCTTAACGTGTTTAAGGTTTCAGCACAGAGCCAGGCGCCCTATCGCCCTCTACTGGCCAGCCGCTACTGCCTTAACGTGTTTAAGGTTTCAGCACAGAGCCAGGCGCCCTATCGCCCTCTACTGGCCAGCCGCTACTGCCTTAACGTGTTTAAGGTTTCAGCACAGAGCCAGGCGCCCTATCGCCCTCTACTGGCCAGCCGCTAGGGGGAGGTGACGAGTGAGCTAAATAGTCCTGCTGATTGAAAAGGTGAAGAGAAGCAGAGCTTTCATGAAACCCAAAACAACGCCACAATCAATGCAGCCTTCTTTGATGTAGAATATTAAATGGAATGCATACTTTTACAACAGGGTAAGCCCAGGTTATTAGATGAACAGAATAGAATAGAATAGCATAGCGTAGAATAGAATAGAATAGCGTAGAATAGAATAGAATAGAGGTTATGAGTTATGGTATACTTACTGCTAAAAGTATGTACCTTTTTGTACTCGAGTATTTGTAATCAATAATAAGCCCAGGTTCAGATGTTCGGTCTGCTGTAAGCGTGTACATTAGAGTGTGTAGGTTATTATATGTGTTCAGTCTGCTATAAGAACTATACTTTTCATAACTTGAGGCTGTGTGCCTTTAAAGCCATAAACGAATCCGTTCAGACTTCTGTAAGCATGTACAGTAGTGTGCTGTTAGCCTAGAGCTAGTCAGAGAGTACTGTTAGCCTAGAGCTAGTCAGAGTGTACTGTTAGCCTATTTCAATATACACAGAATAGGATGTTATAATATCCATTATGCCATATTCCAAGATGAGCACTTCAAAAGACAATATTTTATAATGGACTTGGGTTGAGAGCAGATATGTCATTGGTGTTATTGAGTGGGCACCCTCCATCCCAGATGTTTCGTTAATTTGAGCCCACGACACCTCCAGAAGGCTTAACGGTGAGCAATGACGTCTCAGAGCCACCCCCCACTATATCGGCTCTCTGCACGGCCAGATATTTAAAAAAAAAATGTTTTGTTGTTTATTAAACTGAGAGATACCCCTATACCTGTCCCTAATTCCTATTCCTGCAGGCTTTCAATGCCAACTCTGCAGGGATACTTAGTCAGAGAGTAATGCTTGCCTAGAGCTAGTCATATTGTACTGTTAGCCTAGAGCTAGTCAGAGAGTAATGTTAAGGCCAGTTCAGACCATAGATTCGCAACGCAACGAAACGGTTTTAGAACGTCGCAGACAAAAGTTGCAGCAGTCTGAACTAGTAGTTGCAAGGCGGCTGAAGCTGTTGCATGTCGTCGCAGAAGGTTTGACTTGTCAAATCGCCAAGGGCAGTTTTAGAATGTTAGGAAGCATAGCGCCAGATTTATGTCAAAAGGCATTATTCGTTAGTGCATTTACATGCATACGTTGGATTTCTTATGTTTTGTTAGTTGTTGTTTAAATAAGCTATTGTTTATTAAAATTATATACTCTGCATCATTTAGTAGCTCTGGTGCCTATTGCAGCTAAATAAAAACGATTGTCATACACTAGCTCATACTAATAGGGAAATACATTTATGAAATAATTTTTGTTAACGTTAGCTAACTGTAGTGGGCTATGCCGTTACCTTGGAAACGGTCATTTCTGTCTGTGCTAGTTGCTTTGGTGTGAACCACTCAGTTTTAGAGCGTTTAAGATCAGACGTTCGGACTTTTGCGAGTTGCAGCCAGTTGCGTCACAAATCATTGTTCTGAACTGGCATTTAGCCTAGAGCTAGTCAGAGTGTAATATTAGCCGAGAGCTAGTCATGGTGTACTTAGCCTAGAGCTAGTCAGAGTGTACTGTTAGCTTAGAGCTAGTCAGAGTGTACTGTTAGCCTAGAGCTAGTCAGAGTGTACTGTTAGCCTAGAGCTAGTCATAGTGTACTGTAAGCCTAGAGCTAGTCAGAGTGTACTGTTAGCCTAGAGCTAGTCAGAGTGTTCTGTTAGCCTAGAGCTAGTCAGAGTGTAATGTTAGCCTACTAAGCATTGTGAAACGCATTGAATAAAGCATTGTATAAAGCTAACGTAATAGGCAACGAGAAAGGAATTGTACAAAGACAAAGCAATAGGCGAGAAACGCAGACACACCCTACACCACACACACACACACACACACACACACAAACACACACACTGAACCATGCACACACACGGACACACTACACCACACACAGATACAGCACTACACACACAAACAGACACACCCTACACCACACACACACACTCACTCACAGACAGACACACACTGCACCACACACACAGACAGACACTACATCAAACACAAACAGACAGAGGCTACACCACACACACACACACACTACACCAGACACACACACACACACACACACACACACACACACACACACACACACACACACACACACACACACACACACAAAAAGACACTGCACCGCACACACAGAGACACTACACCACACACACACACACTCACAGACCCAATGCAACAGGCAACTTCAAACGCATTGTACAAAGCGAACGCAATAGGCAACGAGAAACGCATTGTATAAAGCCAATGCAATAGGCAACAAGAAACGCATTGTACAAAGCCAAAGCAATAGGCAATTCCAAATGCATTGTATAAAGCCAACGCAATAGGCAACGAGAAACGCATTGTATGAAGCCAACGCAATAGGCAACGAGAAACGCATTGTATGAAGCCAACGCAATAGGCAACGAGAAACGCATTGTACAAAGCCAAAACAATAGGCAACTCCAAACTCATTTTATAAAGTCAGCGCCATAGGCAACGAGAAACGCATTGTACAAAGCCAAAACAATAGGCAACTCCAAATACATTGTATAAAGCCAATGCAATAAGCAACGTGAAACGCATTGTATAAAGCCAATGCAATAGGCAACAACACACGCATTGTACGAAGCCAAAGCAATAGGCAACTACAAATGCTAATCAACGAAAAACGCAATGTATAAAGTCGACGCTATAGCTATCGACAAACGCAAAGCCAGTTGCATACCTTTGGCATTAATGGAACCACAAAGCAGGACACGTGTTAGTTTGCATGTGAATTCAGTGTGTTTGTGTGTGTTTGTGTGTTAGTGGTACTTTTGTGCTGGATTAGTAGCTGTGAGAACAGAGACTTTATTCATAGACATGGGGAAGCGGGGAAAAGGAGAACGAGAAGAGGGAGAAAGCAAAAGAAGAAGAGAAAGAGAAAGAGGAGTGAGTAACAGAAGAGGAAGGAGAGAGAAAGAGAAGAGAAGGGAGACTAATACAGAGTTGCGTTACTTTACTAGTTCTGTAAAGTATTATTATTATTTCTAAGTAACTAAATTACAGTTTAGAGCCGTTACTAGTTACTGTTATTTTCCCCATTTTACAGATAGAAAATGTTTTTGGTTTTTTTGCCTCCTGGTCACTCTTTACTGTTTATGCTCAAATGTGACTCTTTCCTGTTTATATTTCTGTGTGCAGTTCGAGAGCTCAGCTCACCGTTCTGTATAGCCGTTCTGTATATATCTTATGCCCCCTCAAAGTTATTTCATTAGCATGAGGAAGAAGGTTTTACAGCGAACCACACATGCTATTTAGGGTTTGCTAATGTTATTTAAACCTGTATTGTTAGCTAAGTATGTTTCATAACAAAGTAAATACTTTTTAAGGGGTGCCTCGGTATTCAAAATTCATACGTTTTGCTCCTGGAGGAAACTGTGATAACTGGTAATAAATGTTTGCTAAGTGCTCTCTTTTGTGGCTGTAGTTGTTAGCTAGGTGTAGTTGGCATACTGGCTAGCTAACGACACAGCAGCGGTACCAGGCCAGCTTGAACAAAATGTACCATTTGCTCGGCTGATCTGGAGGGTGACAAACAGTACGGGAGATATTGATACTTTAAACTTAAATAAAGGTAAATGCTGACCATTTTGTGAAACTTAATTCACTTTGTTTTGTCCGCTTTGAATGTGGGAATATTATTTTAAGCTGGCAATGTAAGCGGTGAGCTTTGAGTCTCGTTTGTGGGCCTTTTGAAGCTAACTTATTTGTTCTATAAATTGAACAAATATTTGTGTTTTTATGCTTTGTAGACCATTCATGTTTTATTGGATTAGACTATTATTAGTGTTGCTGTTTTAAAATATATTTATATAGATATTGGATAAGACAAAGTACCACAGAACCATCACAAGTTAGCAGTGTGGGGTATAAAAAAGAAAGCTTAAAAAAGACCAATTTCAAGGAGTTACAAATTAAATTAGGTAACTCAAAAGTTAGGAATGTATTACTTAAGGGAGTAATTGGTAAAGTAACTGAATTACTTTTTAAAGAGGTAACAAGTAACTGTAACTAAATGCAAATTTCCAGTAACTTGCACAACAATGTGTAACAGGAAAGCCTGGTGTTGAGAACCAACCCTAATCCCTGACCAACAAAACAGCCCTAACCCTAACCCCTGCCCAACAAAACAGCCCTTACCCTAACCCCTGCCCAACAAAACAGCCCTAACCCTAACATCTGCCCAACAAAACAGCCCTAACCCTAACCCTAACCCTT
>JAPMUY010007048.1:50000-53040 GCA_026901105.3 Galaxias olidus
CAGTTCTATAAACCAGAGGGAATCCTCTATTGTAGATCTGTTAATCACAGAGAATCTTCTTTGTAGTTATATTAACAAGGAATAATCATATACTGTGTTATACAATCCTGCTATATAAATCCTATTCATTATTGTTGTTATTGTAGTTATTTAACCAGAGAGAAGAAGTCGTTGTAGTTCTATGACCCAGAGACAACATATCTTTGTAGTTCTGTTAACACGGATAAGACAGACATTTGTAGTTCTATTACCCAGAGACAACATATCTTTGTAGTTCTGTTTACATGGATAAGACAGACATTTGTAGTTCTATTAACCAGAGACAACATATCTTTGTAGTTCTGTTTACACGGATAAGACAGACATTTGTAGTTTTATTAATCAGAGACATGTCTTTTTGGTTACCTAGATAAATAGGTCTATGTAGTTATCTTACCCAGAGAAAACAGGACTTTGTAGTTCAATTATATGTTGTGTGTGTGTGTGTGTGTGTGTGTGTGTGTGTGTGTGTGTGTGTGTATGTGTGTGTGTGTAGGACCTGGTGAAGACCCACCTGAGGCTGGCGGTGCGTGAGGAGGTGGAGATTCTCAGGGAGCAGATCAAAGAGCTACAGGACAGGAACAACCAGCTGGAGAGAGAGAACTACATTCTCAGAGCACTGAGGGACAGAGACTGAGACACACACACACACACACACACACACACACACACTATACACACACACACACACAAACCCCCTACACACACACACACACACACACACACACACACCCACACACACACACACACACACACACAGACTCCTATGCTTACATCCAGACTCCAAAACACACACACACACACACACACACACACACACACACACACACACACACACACACACACACACACACACACACACAAGCACACCAACACACACCCAACACCCCCCCCCCCCCCCACACACACACCCAGTGTTGGGCAGTAACTGAGTTCTGAGTAACGTATTACTGTAATATTATTACTTTCACCAGTAACAAGTAGTGTAAGGAATTACAACTTTCAAAATAGTAATTATATTACAGTAACTAATCCAAGTAATGTTGGGTTACTGCATTGCTAAGAAGCTATTTGTTCTTTTGGTCCTAGATAGGCTATCTTATGATGACGTTTTCCTGCGCGGCTGGTCAGGGTATAGGTCACGTCAGCTACTAGCAAAGATGCACTTCTTCCTGCTTCTTCCTAAGGACTCTACCTCTGTGTCAGCCAGCCAGTGTTCATTTTGACAAGTACTTTTGATTTAGTTTTAGTCTTCGTCGACTGCTGAAAATTGAAGTTGGTTTAGAGTCAGATTTTTGTCTGTTATTTATGTGTGGTTTTAGTCATGATTTAGTTAGTGTTCATTTTCGTCAGGTTTCTGTCGATGTTTTAGCCCTGACTCCTAATGGGAATTAACATAAATGGCTCTGGTTCGGTTTGTATGCACACTTCTACACATGCAACCACTTGAACAGGAAGCTACACGCGGCGCCCTACGCAACCATCAAGAGGGCAGTGGCTGATGTTGACCGAAACTAGCTCATGCAGTCTGGCTAAACTGAATGATGAAGTTAGCCGCACCGCTCTGAGGTGAGCGTCACTGCTTCCAAAGCGAGAGCAGGCACTATGACACGTAACGTTAAGTTTTCCTAATGTTATCGAATCAATCTACATAAAACTGATATTTAAGGTTACCTGGCAGACACGGCGGGTTTTTAGCTAGATTTGGAGCTCTCTGAAGGCTACGTTAGTTTGTTAAAATTATACCGGAATGGCCTGGCATTTGCTAAAAACAGCGCAGACATACACAGAGCAGGGGAAAATAATCATCAATGAGAAAGATGCATGAAGACAGTGAGAAATTGTTATGCAATTAAATTGAACAACCACCTACTTGGGATGGTAACTTTGATCTAAGTTTGATCAAAGTGTCTGAACAGAGCCAGCTTTTTCGTTTCGTATTAATTCGTCAGGGCATAATGAACAGAGATATTGTTGTAATTTACCTCGTCAATATTTTGAAGTAATGGACTATGTGAGGTCAGGGAGGTTTGGGATTGAGACTCTGAATCAGTTCTATTTCTCAAATGTTTATATACATGTAAATATATAGCCTACATATACTGTATACCATCTGATTTCAGGCTGCAGTGTTTGCAGTTAAGCTGATTGTATAGCTCAGGTCAGGTTAATTATTGTTCCAATATAGTGGATTCAGTTCTAAAAGGAGCTGGCTAGGGAAAGTAATATAGTAATATAAGTAAAGTAATATTATTACTTTTTAAAGGAGTAATGGATAAATAGTAACTTATTACAAATCCTGAGTAACTTGCCCAACACTGCACCCTACACACACACACACACACACACACACACACACACACACACACACACACCCTACATGCACATGCCATAAATTTTATTCTGTTGTAGGTACATGTTGTATTGATTCTAAAATCTGTAACCATGACAATGGTAGTGATAAGCTAGAGTCTAATAAATAATGTTTTACTAAAGAGGTGTGTTGATATTTCACAAAAAGCCACACACAAGGAAAGTGGTGTTTTAAGGGGAAGATTATAGTTCTGATCCACATTCCAGCCCACTAAGAGGATTGGACCCACAGACAAATCTCTCCAGAATCACCAGAGCATTAAGGGTTAACTCATAGAGATATAACCACAGAGATTGAACACTGGAGGTGGCATGTGATGCAATAATGCTATACAAGAATGTCCAAATTTGGGGGCCATCTTACCTGGGTTTACTTCTAAACTATGGAATACCAAATGTGCCAAAATTAAATAAATAAATAATCCATCATGATATAAATAATCATATGTATAAATACAATTATTATGAAATAATTGGCATTTTTAAATAAAAAAACATTTAAATTACTTTTTATTTCATAATGAATGTTTTATTTTCAAATGGCTCTTTTTTATTTATTTCACAATGGTACTTTTCCGAACGTCACATTTATTTATTTAATGCCACATTTAATGCCACATTTATTTAT
>JAPMUY010007049.1:0-27500 GCA_026901105.3 Galaxias olidus
TAAAGAGTAGTTTACACATAAGTAGTGAACCAGAAACCCTACAGATTGGACTTGTTGTTCCAGTACGTCCCACAGATTTTCGATTGGATTGAGGTCTGGAGAATTTGGAGGCCAAGCCAACACTTTGAACTCTTTGTCATGCCACCTTCTTCCATTGCTCCATGGTCCAGTTCTGACACTCACGTGCCCGTTGTAGGTGCTTTCAGCGGTGGACAGGGTATGCATGGGCCCCATGCGTAGCAAGCTGCGCTGCACTGTGTGTTCTGACACCTTTGAACCACAGCCAGCATTAACTTTTTCAGCAATTTGTGCTTCAGTAGCTCCTCAGTGCGATCAGACCAGACGGGTTAGCCTTCACTCCCCACAATGAGCCTTGGACGCCATGACCCTGTCCCTGGTTCACTGGCTGTCCTTCCTTGGACCACTTTTGGTAGATACTAACCACTGCATATCTGGAACATCCCACAAGACCTGCAGTTTTGGAGATGCTCTGACCAGTCGTCTAGCCATCACAATTTGGCCCTTGTCGAAGTCACTCAGGTCCTTACGCTTGCCCATTTTTCCTGCTTCCAACACATCAACTTAAAAAACGGACTGTTCACTTACTGTCCAATATATCCCACCCCTTGACAGGTGTCATTGTAACGAGATGATGTTATTCACATCACCTGTCAGTGACTTTAATGCCATGGCTGATCAGTGTATGGCTGATCAGTGTATATATGTGTATATATAAATCTAATTTACTGACCCTCAACATTCTACTGGAATTTTAACAAAACAAACGAGATTCTCAAGCACAGTTTTGCAATTGGTGAAACAAGATTATGCTTTGGACTGCTAGCAGTACAGCCAGCTAATTTATATAAATGCAGGTTCACTGTGCGATGGCCCAAGGATTGGCCTTATCTTGTCTTGTCTTTCTTCCCCTTTGGTTACAGGAGGTTGGTGAGTGGAGCTGAGGCCTTAATGCAACACACCTGAGTAGGTGGGGCTTGGAAGGATATAAATCAACACTGCAGGTGGGGCTTGGAAGGATATAAATCAACACTGCAAGATCCTCTTATCCTCTTTCCTTGGCCGGCTAACAACTGATTTGTTTATATGTACTTTGTTTTCACACTCAGACACGCACTTACACGTCCATCTGATCCCACACAAAATCCTCATCTAGGGCCTACACTACGAATGAAGGTTAAACTACTCCGATCTAACTCAGGGTTAACAAGGAAAGTCGTAGTTGGAAACTCTGATTATCCAAATGGGTGATAAACAGTACTACGACGGCGATTATGATGTGTGTTAGTTAAGTCGGTGTTTACTCCATAGAGTATGTGCGCGTTCGCATAAAAGGGGCACGGTTGGCAACGTAAGCAGATGTTTAGGCCAATGGCTTATGCTTCGTATTTTTTATCCCGGAAGACAGCACGGATATGACTAGTTTAAATAAATGTAAATGGCAGCGCGTTGCCGAGAGTAAAGTCGTAACAGTATTCTTGTCATGTGCATATTTCTGCAACTATGCTCAATTTTACTCTCTGAAATTTAAGTAATAACCTCAGTGATTTAGAATTGTAACCAATGTGTCCTATTTTGCATACGGAGAGTTGTTTCGTTTGTAATATAATTGAAATGAAAGGAAATTAAATGTGTCCACCTGGGTTCTTGTGTTTGATTGATTCTTTTAGGTTTGGTATTTAAGTCCTGTCTCTTGTGTTTGTCTTTGTTCGTTCATTCTTCAATCTTACGTGCCTTCGAGCCAGCCTCCGTTTCTACATTTTTGCCATTAAATAACATGGTTTCACCAATTACTGTGCTTGGGTCCACTACTCTTTACCTGCTCGGGACAAATAATATTGTACGAGTTGATAGAGCCTTGAATAAAAAATCATTACAACAGGATCTGTGTTTTCTGTGTGCTATAGTTCACTTCCAGTAACCTCTGTACTGTCACCTAATGCATACGTGAAGAAAATGTGGGTTTTGTTTGAGTATGTAAGTAAGGCATGCTTTCAGATTTTCTTTTCAGAAGCACGCTCATGATTCGTGATTTATGGTTGTCCAATAAGATGCCCACAGCCCCAGCCTTTTAAAGTAAAAGATAGAATGTGACTACTATGTCAAATGGAGAAAGGGCTTTCTCAAAACCGTTGTTGTCATGCAGAGCAGGAAGGACAGTAAGTACATTATATAACCACTGCCAATAAATTCGATAAGACTTTTATTTTGGTATAGTAGCATTATTCCACCACAAGATGGCATGAATTTATAACATACACAATCTGGCATTTATCATATATCCGCTGCACTCAAGTCTGAAAATACAATAGAATTTGACGTTGTTGATACCAAAATTGCCTTTTTTTCCTCTCACCCAATAAACAAATACAAGGGTACAAGTAAATTATTGTACTTGTCCCAATTATTAAAGGTTCTTTCTTATAATTTCGTCTCTAATAATTTTGCCAATACATCCAAATTAGCTAAATCTGGTGGGAACCAGCAAAATAGAAATACAATATTTTTAACCATCGTTTTAAAATGTTATGATTTGGTTTCTCTTCCTGCTTTTAAATCCATTTTAAATGACTGGGAGAGTAAATCATTAGGGTGTAAATGTTTTTAATTGAAATTTTTTTATATGTGGCTTGTACTATGCTGGTTCATTGGTTATTTATGTCAGTGTTGTGGTTTTTGCGTGTCTGTCTTTGTAATCACTTGTTTTACTCTGTGCTGCTGCCTATCTTGGCCAGGACACCCTTGCAAAAGAGATTATTAATCTCAATGGGATCTTTACTGGTTAAATAAAGGCTAAATTGAAAAATGTAATAAATAAAAATATTGGGTAATTATTGGCTTATCAGACCAAATGAGACCTACTAGCTTTCTCCATGTAGGAAAGTCTATATAATGGCAAGAAAATGTGTCAACGGACCTGAGCTGTTTTGTTCTCTGTGCTTCAGTGTTGTATGCATCCCAGTGATCTCCAACCATGACTACAGCTACCCTGGTTACTTGGACGTAAGATCAGCAAGGAGGGCTTTTGCATCTGCACTCCATGAAAACACTTTAACTCTGAATTTCTAAAGGGACAACATAGAAGGTTCTGGGCAAAGGTTGAACTTGGCAGGCTCATATATCAAGAGGGGAATCAGTTGTAAATTTGTTTATTGTAAGATTTAGTTTCTTGATGCACCAGTCCGCTTTGAGGTGCTTTGGATTGTCTTTATGCTCTCATTATTGATCTCTTAAAACCTTTGGGAGTTCTTAAGCTCTTTTAAGAATAAGAATAATGAAACAATTGTTGCACATTCGATTTAATACTGTGGAAAACTTATATCGATGTATTGATTTCGGAGAACACCATAGTAAAACTAATGGACCCTTTTCTCTGAGTCACAGTCACAATATCTCATTGATTGTGCTATACCGTGGCGTGTACCTACCCTCTTTACCGTGCTCTGTTACCATGGGAACACAGCTGCAGCGCCCCAGTCGTGCGGCCGAGTGGGCCGGGAAACAATGGTCCAGTAAACAGTTGCCCGATCTGACTTGTGTGTCAAAGAAAAAGCGTTAATTAAAGCAATGTACAGTACTGTGCAAAGGGTTTAGGCAGGTGTGAAGTCTTTAAAGTTAGAAAAAATTGAAATATAAAAATTTAAATGTTAATTGTTTATTTTTATTTATTAATTCATAAAACACAAAGTGAGGGAAAAGAAAATCTGTATCAAATCAATATTTGGTGTGACCACCCTTTGCCTTCAGAACAGTATCCCCTGCCTAAAACTTATGCACAGCACTGTATATGTGAAGTATCAACTCATACAAGAGAAACAATTTTATGAGTAGTAATCATACAACGTCTGTCAGTTAAGTGTTTGATATAGCTTAGTGAACATATGTTTGACGTTTTGTGTTATATATAGAAAACAATGAAGGCCTATCTGGCCTGTAGAGCAACTGTTCCATATACAAATCTCCCTTTGTGGCTTTCACCGTACGTCCTTCCTTGCTGCTTCTTTTCAGACTCCTCCCTATCCCTCCCTCACCCTCGAGCCACTGCTCTTGCCCCTCTCATTGATCCATCCCTCCGCCCTTCACCCTTCCATTCTCCTCTATCTATCTTCATCCCCCCTTCTAATCATGACGAAATGGCCCGTGGCCTGTGATCTATTGATCTTTGTGATGAGGTTTTGATGATATTGAATGGACGTGGTATTCCGAACACCTGAAGATGAAAAGGTAGTCACTGCTATTAGTTGTACCTTATAATGTAAGATGTTGGGCAATGCATGTTTTGAGTAGCAATAAAAAAAAAATTATGTACAGTATATATATTTACATGCCAACTCTCAAGTCATGACCTCAAACTGTTGCACCTACTTGGATTGATCATGGGTTCCGTTTTAAAAACGCCCAGAACGTTTTGCAGTTCCCTATCAATGAAACATCTTCATTGTGAACAGGCAGTGTCTACTTTATTCTTTCACTTTCATACCAAAGTACTGCACCAAGAAAGGTTCACAGTGCTATTAATGTATTAGGGGCTACTGTGGTTCTATAAAGTGTAGAACTACAAAGTGTCACTCCTGTCTGTGGAACCTCTTAACACCTGTGCCTTTTTTGAACAGCTTGACACGCTTCAGGGATGACTGAACTTGTTTGGGTATGGACAAATAGTTTCCCAACTCCTGCCACTTGAATCATCATGGCTTCAGACATATGTGAATCACCATGCCACAACATGTCCTTTATCAAGAATTATGAGAGGTGTTAATGAGAACAGTAATCCGCCACAGCTCCTTGCCCCTCGAGATGTGATAGAAATCATCACAATGTTTGTTTCTGCACTTGTGTGTCCGTGTATGTTTTGCTTCCCATCCCATTAGTGTGTGTGTGTATATGTGTGTGCGTGTGTGCCTTAAACAAATGCCAAGACAAGGGGCTAATTGTATTAGGCAACATAGCTTGAACATGTTCATTAATGCAAATCGGGCCAATTTCAAAATGTGTTCCCACACGTAAACAGAACACGAGGCGTCGTGTGGCCGTCTCTTCTCCCGACGTCCGCATCTTGGCTCTATACAGATTTACTCCCTCCCTGCCTTTGCTCCCACAAACACCATTCGATTCGAATTATTAGTTTATAAGATCCCACCACCTAAAACACTTCTTTGACTTAGACACTTTGTTTTGTAATGTGCGTTTTAGCCTTTTATCTTTTGTGCAGTTTTTAAAAGTCCTTTCTTTGCCATTTTATGTTTTTATGTTTTTACATTTCCTTGTCATTTTGTGTTTTTACATTTCATGTCTTTACGTTGTACAGCCGCTTGTAACTCTGGTTTTGAAAGGGGCCTTTTATAATGAAATGTACTTACTTACTTAACTTAGTTTCACATTGGCACATGAACGTGACTCCCATGATTGATTTATGCTTAGAACTAGACAGCCCTTCAATGAAACAGTGTAAGAACTCTTTGCAGAATAGTATAGTAACTTGTTAGTAAAGGTCAAGACAACTTGTGTTAGCTCGTGCTTTGAACCCTTTTATATAGATATTTAGATTTATATGGATATAGCAAGTAAAAATGTTGATCAAGAAGGCAGAGTTGAATTAACTGACACAGAGTGAAAAATATGGCTTTAGGAGAATCACACATCTAACTTGATTGGCAATAAAGGAATAGCATGTTAAACAGGAGAAATGTACCTCAATAAATTACCATGGGGGCAAAAGTTACAAAGCTTCATCATGGCCTTATTTTCTGTTGGATCACGTTTTTATCACCCGTCATGAATCTTATCTAATCTTTTTTCTGTTGTCTTCTGTTCATGGTCAAGGCATTGAAAGCCTCGAGCATTAGAACACTGGAAAGGTCTTATGGGGTGTCCTGTCACTCAAACCCAGCCCAGGCTCCATATCTGTCAGCTACACCCACTGCTGTTATTACTGTCATCTTCCAATGGCCATAAAGATGTACAGGCTAGAGGAGGGGAGGGGTGACACACGGTGAGGTATGGCAAACCACACATACATGCACGAACACAAGCAAGGACGCACACAAACCCCGTTTGGTTGGGCAAAATTGGCAGAATAAAAGATAATAACCAAGTGGTTGGCAGATACTTCTGACATTATTTGTTGCATGCATGCATGTGTCTGTTAGTGTGAATGTGAGTGTGTGTGTGGGTGTGTCGGTAGGTGGATGATTGTGTCATGAGAGAAGCCATGAGACATGCCGAGCTCAAAGAAAAGTACAATGTGCTTTGGAGAATGTGTATAAATTGTGATGACACATCATAGACAATTTAAATTGTTTTAAATATAAACTTTTTCAATATAGAGCCTTTACAACAATACATCAACAATAAATAACAGCTAATTGGCCTTTGACTTAGTGATAATTGGTATCAACTGCCTTCAACATGGTCCCGCAGCCAGGGTGAGTCCATTGCAGTTAAATCTTTACAGGAGTGGCATTATATCTGCACAGAGGTTCCTCGTTCCATTTTCCTCTCCTCTCGCTTTCTCTTTCTCTCTTGCTCATTCTCTTTCCCACCCTCACTCTATTCGAACACTCTAGCGCTCTGCTGCTGAACCTACAGTGTTGGTACAGGATAACAAATATCTGCCTCTTTTCTTTAAACAGACCCATATTTTGGAAAAGAAAAAAAGAGAAGGTAAAGTATCAATTTGTTTACTTTCTAATGGATAACTTGAATTATTTGGAATATGCGGCGCCGTGTCTTTAGCCGCACTGTGATAAATTGTTCTGATGTTGGATCGATGTGGAAGCGAGCGTGCATATCCTTCACACTTGCACCGGCGCATAACACTATGTTAATGCATTTATGCAACAGCGTGGTATGGTTCATTTTAGACCAGAATATTGCTTCTGTTGTTTGTTTTGTTTAGGTGTTTCGCTATTACAAATTATTCATAAACATTATTCATAAACTGTTGATCAGTCGTTAGGTCACAAATGTTTTTGCTCATATAGTGAAGGAGCCGTTGATTAATGCTTCCGAGTACATTTCTATAGGCCAAATAAATGATAACGTAGACCTACTTTACAGAGGATATTACAGAGGATAAAGAAAAACAATGGTGGTGTGGACTGGATGTCTGCTGCGAGACAGGACTGGCAGTATGGGCAGATGTGCGTGGGGGATTTGGAAGGGAGAATCACGCGGGAGATAATGCTGTTGGTCTGCATGTGATGTGTGCTCACGCACGCACACACACACACACACACACACACACACACACACACACACACACACACACACACACACACACACAAAAGCACACTGTCTGGGAAGTAGGAATCACTGCGGGAGGCTGAATAGCATGGTTTTACATTTAGGCAAATGGATTTGTGACAGTTGTATTCCGATTTATTTTCTGCGCTTCCGTGTGTGCATGTTTGTGAGAGAATATAGGATTCCTGCTGTGGCAGTAATGTGAAAAGACGCAATATCACTTTACTAGCCTATGTCATTTTCTAGAGTGGCCACCTGATAATCACCAAACAAAATATTGATTTGTCACCAAAACGGACGGAGATTCCGTCGCCCACAGAAAGGGGCTAGAAAGGGGCTTGGTAAAGGAACACAACATTAATCAAAATATTTTTTTCTACACCGGTTGCTGTAATATAGTTCAACAGCAGCTATAACCAACGTGTATTTCTTGATTTTATACATTTTTATTCGTGTTATTCATTTTTTATTGAATCACCACAAGCAACCACCGGTCTACATCCACAAAAACGTTCTCAAAGAATTGAATCTAGGCCATCAGGGGTTCGGGTTGACATATGAGCTTGCATGAAATTATAGACTGGCGCAACAGCAGAAAGTGCCTTCAGCACCATGGACAGCGTGCACCATTGTGCAGTGCTGATCCGTCCACCCAAGGCTTTCCAACCCTCCTCTTGGAGCTACCGCCATGTATGCTCTCACTTCCACTCTCATTTAAATCACCCGTTTCCACTAATTACTTGCTCAACAACGTGACATTGATTAACTGGATCAGGTGAGTTAAATTAGAGTTGGAGGGAAAACCTGGGGGGTATCTGTTCAGCCGGAGTGTAGGGTGACCCTGCAGTGTGTACTCTTCTTTTTGGCAGGTTACCCTTATCTCCACATTTGAATGTGTCTGTGGAAGTCCTACACGGGATTCTTGCCAATAATATAGAACCATGCTAATGTAGTGTGTTTCCTTTTCGATCCCAATGGTTAGTTGATCAATCTAGACTAACAAAAAATGATGTTGTCATCCATTGTTTGAGACAAACATATAATTTCACAATGTTGTAAACACATTTGCATTGCACTTGAAGTGTGTGGGTACTCGTGTAATGCCAGCTGAAGCAAAGAAATGTTTCACCCCCAAAGCTAAATCATTGAAGGACCATTCCATGCTTTCTAAATGAATTTCGGAAATTGTAGTACCATCATCGCTCCCACATACAAGAGAAGTGGGTGCAGCCTATTCCTGATTCCACTGTCAGTGGTGTCATTCCAGAGAAGATGAGTTGACTTCAAATAAGAATAGCAGAAATTGGATCCCTCTCCATCTTATGGTCGACAGGGAGAAATCTATTTCCCTGTATCAAAAGAAAAAAATGAATTCAGCCTTCTGCGTCCTCAGCGTGCTGGTAGTCAGAGACCATTTCACTCTTTCCTTTCCAAGTCTTTCTCCATTCACCACACAAGCCTAATCTGCCATCATCCTGATTTTTTGGGTTGGTAATCTTTTCCATTATAGTTCATCAGACGCATTGGGGCCTTACATTCTATGGTCATCATCTTTGCTTTTGTTTCCATCAACTGAATATGCCCACAGAAATGGACAAAGGAGTGGACACTGATCAATGGCAATCACCGATCAATGCGGTCCTTAGAACGAGAGACAATTAGTAGGCACTGCAGTATGGACCACGGTGAATCTGCAGTGTCTCATGTCTCACTCTGTATCTACTCACTGAAAACAAATGCACATATAGTCGTCATACTCCCAGTGAAAAATAGAAGGCACCATTAATGCAGTAGAGACCACATCACATTGACATAGGAGCAGGTTAGGTCAGTCAACCTGACAATGCGTGGTAAGAAGGGCTGCGTTTCATCCAACCAATGTGACCCTAGTGGACGGATAGGCTGTGGCCCCATTGGCTACTTTACATCTTTAACAGGAATGATGTCAGAAACACTCTGGTTGGCCTTGGGTAGGCCAAAGTTCCACTAGAAGGTACTGTGCCTTAATTTGCAATATGTCTGGTACATCTTGTTTCCTAAATGTATTGGAGGGTTGGGTTGCTGGATCAAGCAGAAAGCTCTACTGGTGACTGATTCTGCGATTCCAAGCTCTTAAGGGAAAAAGAAAAATATTTCTCAAATCTCCATCAGACAAACATTAGACCGTTGTTACGCTTGTGTTGTGTGAGTTCCCTAAACCTTCTTCTAAAGTTCTATCAAGGCCCTTCTAAAGCAAAGTTTGTTGTTTCAAAAATTATAAATATTTCTGAGATGCAAAGCTTCGACTTGAAGGCAGGGGAAGACGGACTTACTTCATCACTAATTTAATCACTAAGACACCTTGATGACATCGCTGGTTGTTTTCTAGATATGTTAAGGATTGTCCAAAAATGGTCCATACATTTTTTTTTACACCCTATCTTTTTATTCAGATAAATAAGCCTTGATCATGCAAAAAAAAAATAAGAACTACCTAACCATATTAATTGTTTGCTGGAAAAAACAGTGAGAGTTTCCCAAGAGAGAAAGTAACAATCAGCGACTAGGTGTTAAAGCGGGACGAGGGAGCCACACACATTGACCGGAGGTCTGTCAACTAGAACAGGATGTGCTTGATGAGGGGAAGTTGAGTGGGGGTGGGGGTAGACAGAGAGGGAGGGAGTCAGGGAGCTAGGACGGTAAGCGAGATAACGAGAGAAATTGAGAGGGCGAAGGAAAGGGAAGAGAGGGTTGTGAAAAAGCAAAGGACTGAGATATAGAGGGTGTGATGACCAGCAGCGAAGCGCTTACCAGACCCACATGCACACACACATTACAGGGCGCACCCAGTGATTTGTAAAGGCCAAATAGAGCTGCAATACTGGTTGACAGTTACTTACAGTACTGTTTGTCATGACCATTAGAAATGACCAATGACAACCAGACATTTCTCTGCAATCTCTCAAATAAAGGTCCATATGCCAGTATTAATACGATAATGTCTGTTATTTTGTGTTTTTATACGTCATTTAATAGTTGGTTTGACATAACAGTGATAACAGTATGGGATGTGACCTGGTGAATGTGAAATGAGTTTTTCCTTGAAAAGTAAGTAGAGTCAGCCTGTTTGTTTATTTGTGCATTCGTTCTTATCTTTGGCTCTTGCTTATTTCTGTATGTTGTCAAGTGATTGCTTTGTTCATGTAGTACATGGTCTGTCTAAACAAAGAGCTAGTAGGTGTCTACACAAACAGAAACGACAGCGGACAAAAAGCATTAATCCACAGCCCAGTCCTAGAAGCCACCACTTAATGGTGGGCTCCTTCATGGATGGTGGACTCTTCATTTTATTTGAAAGAAAAACTACCTACCACTATTAAGTCCCTCAAAAACATACTTCTTTAGTGAAATCCATGAATCAGCCCTTAATCTGCACCTATGTTACAAACCTAATTTGTCCATGTCTTTCTCTTCCCATTAACTTCTGTTGTTTACACAGTTACCCTGTGTCCATGTCTGAAACAGCCAAAGACCCAATCCCCTTTGCTTGGCATGGGATTATTTAGAATTTTGGAAGCATGATTCAACCATGATTCTTGATTTGGGTTGAAGGATTGTCGCCAAGGAGACTGTCTGGTTGTGTCCCCTCTGCATCTCTACACAGGGTGCTGTAAAGCAGTTTTCTTTTTTAACATTGGTCAGAGACATGTATTTTGTCCTTAAAACTAAAAGACTTCGGGTTGCGTTTTTATATCTAATCTTTTAGGAAGGACGTGGTCCAGACAATATGTGCGCATGCGTGTACACGTTCATTTGGGGTTGCGTGGTGTATGAACACCTTTTTCACGTTTTTAGATTGTTTGGGATTTTGTTCTACTGCTTGGTTGTTGTAACTTACAAATTAGAGCAAGGTTGTTTGAATCTAAAGGGTTTTGAGTTCTAATTTGAAGAGCAGATCAATAATTTCAATTAATCCAAAACGAGTACGGTTAAAGATTCATACAAGGGAAAATTATAAGGTTGGGTTAAACTTCCTTGTGGAACATGGCGATTTCTAATTGATTAATTTATTACAAAGGAAACTATTGAAATGACTTTCAGATTTGATTCAAGAAAAACCAAAGGGAATAGCCAGGAATATCCTCATAACCTCATATTTTAGATTCTGCTGTTCATGTATGCAGTGCATTCACGCTGACCAATCTTCTGCCTAGGCATAACAACAATTATTTTTCATGTTTCCAACAGTACAGCTATTCAGCTCTGTGTCATATCCGCATAGGGATTGATTTCGAGCCAGATTGGACTTGACATTGTTCATCACATTCCCTGACAGCCCGGCAGTGAGTTGTGGAATAGAGCTATCCAGTTAAACAGCGAGGCTCATCAGAGCAGCCTAAACAGGTGCACGGGTCTCTTATCCTAACATGGAGGAAAGACTTACCGACTACTAACGTTGCACAGGGGACAATTTTCTATATGTGGTACAAACATATTTGCGTGTGCATTCACTTGTTATTTTGCGGTGTGTGTGTTTGCGGGTCTCTGTCTTATACGGTGGCTGTATGTGAGTACGCACACGGCCAACTGTCCTTCCACCCACATAGAGGGTGCAAGGGTAACTTCAGCCCCAATCCCACCCTTCCTTTTCTTCACACTCTGAAGTCAGGGGCCCTTTCAGCTCTCTGTCTGGGTACCTTACTTTGATACACACATTCCACTGGCACTCTAAGTGTCAAATCAGTACTCAGCCAATGGGAGTTTGATGTGGTTCGACATGGTTTGAGTGCCTGAGCAATGACTTCGGCCATTTCAAATAGATATAAGTCATGACACACATTATCTGAAAGCAAATTTCTCTGCGGTAGCATATACCTACTTAGACCCTCATATCTTTGCATAGCAGAACAGAACACACACACACACACAGTCACAAACCCACTCAGACACGTTGCCGAGCTTAAACACACCGATATTGTCTATCTTTCTCTCTGTCTGTATGTATGTGAGGCCTCAGATGCTGAGTGGGTGACGGAGCTAAAATATTTATACCAAGATCTAGGCACAGTCGGAAGGATGTGTGTGTGTGTGGGTGTGTGTGTGCTAGTGTGTGCGAGAATGAAGAGGGATCAGTGTACAGCACAGATGCCAGATAAATCTGGGGCAGTACAAAACAACTCAGTGGCATTGTGCCAACACTCCCTGTGCATGTGTGTGTGTGTGCGTGCCCGTTCTATCGAGGTCTGCATACAGCCGCTGTGTGACACGTCTCTCTCGTCTACCCAATGGGATGAAGACACAGTCAGATACATCAGTCTTCATCTCGTTTTCAATCTTCTCTTTTTCCTTTATTTCCTTCTCTTCCACCACCTTCCCTCTGTTGGGTCCCTCCATTCTAACGGTCTGCATAGAAAGTTTTGGTATTCCTCCTTTACAACGGAGGACCATGTGTGGTGCGTGTTGTTGTGTTTGTGTGTTTGGACGGGTGGGAGGTTGGGGGGAGGGGGTGCAGAGGATTTTTAAACACACACATACACTGAAAGAAATAAATCTCTCACCGAGTGACAAACATTTAGTAATGACAACAAATACGGTGAATGTGTGTGTGAATATGTGCATGTGTTTAGAAAAGGATGTATTACAAAATTCTTAGCAGTGGCCAAGGGGCTAGCTTTTTTTGCTAACATCCTTGCATGTTATTTTCACCAACCTGTGGGCCACTTTGCTGTAATCCTGTAAAACACACACACACACACACACACACATCTTGACCCTTTTGTCTTACCTGCCTTGTCAGTTGTACATCTCTCACCTTCTCTCTGTCATCACTCTCTCTCTCATACACACCACAATGGTCCGTGTCAGCATGCCCCTCTTGACAGTGTTGGCAGATATGGAGGGTTTTGCCATGTGTTTCTGCCTCCTCGGGCCCACAGTCCCACCTCTCTCTGCTGACCACAATTACTGTCAGTGCACACACACACACACACACACACACACACACACACACACACACACACACACACACACACACACACACACACACACACACACACACACACACACACACACACACACTAATGTAGACTAGGTTCAACCTAAACATACTGTAGGTTCAAAGCATCTGCCCATGCACAGTCCCTTTCCTTCACGCACCGACACATCCTAGACCTTTGCTAACTCAATCAGACCTCAATTACCACCATGACAGACTGGCTCTTACATCAGAACTACACGTTGAATGGAGCTCGGGGGGTGGCAACACACACGGCCACATGCATTCACACACTCACATACACACCCAACTACACATATGTGGGTGTGTGAGGGAGCTGACAGTGTATGCAGGAGCAGTGGGGGAAGGGGACAGACAGATAGACAGGTGTTTAGAAGGCTGCATAATTCCGCTGGATTATAGATTACAAATATTCCCTCACGTGGGTTTGCTAACAATATACAAAGTTCCAACCCTATTTCTATTCTGAGAAATAAAGATGGCTTACAATCACATGATCAAAGTTCAGGAAGGGCTCATGAATCAGATAGGCTTGAGTTCAGTTTGCCCAGCTGATTCACATTTAAAATGTGGTGGCAATCGGTGGGTAAAGAGGAAGGCCGCGATAGAAAACTAAACAAATTGTGATTGTGTGACCAAAAGGTGCATTCAAGGTGCATTTTTCTTATCGAAAGCCCTTATGAATATACACACACTCTTACAGAACAATAGTAGGGGTTGTCGGCCAGCCGTACTGATGTTTCTAAGTCATACTCCGTCAGATATTATCTGTACAGTCCATGCTCATGTGGAAGATTTTCAAAACTCTTTGTTGCTTGCAAACCCTTACACATGTTCTGCTGTACTGTGTGCGTCTCAGGCCAGTGCGTGCATATTGATTTTCAGATATATCCTCACCACATTTTGTTTATTCATTCCTCCGTTGTGGCTTCATTTCCCTGTGTGATACCCTCAGTCATCCAACGACGCGACTGGCTCTCAAAATCCATTGTGTGCCTGGAAGTCACTGGTTTGGCTAATATGCAGGAACGAGCGGTGCGATTGAGGCAATCGATACCAAAACAAATGCTCCCTCTACCCCTAAGTCAATAACGTTATTGACTCATACACATCCTCCCTCAAGTGCGCGGGGGAGAGGGGGGCTGCTGGTGGGCTTGACTGCGCTTCACATTTCATTTGGCTTCCATCGCATTTCACTTACGTGGCCAACGCGTGCACGGGCACAGGAACCCGGACCGTTTGGGAAGGTAGTCCAACAATGGTGTCCACAGAGAACGGAAAAAGACTTCACACACACACACGCACGCACGCACACACACACACACACACACACACACACACACACACACACACACACACACACACACACACACACACACACACACACACACACACACACACAAGCACTTACTCTTAAGGACACACAAACATGGTCCTGAGCCCCTTAAAGGGACCTCTGGATTGACCCATGTTGACAGTTTAACCACAGAGCCACGACAAACAGAGTGAAGAGGCGGGGGGTGCTGGCATTGGTTTTTCACCGCTGTCAGAGGACTGACATGTTTAGGAGGAAAAAGAGATGTCGAAGTGATAAGCGAGCGGCGGAACGGGAGAGCCAGAAGGTTCCGGAAGCAGCCATTTGAACTCGACACCCTCTTATCTTCATGAGAGAATGCTGATTACCTCAAATGGTGGCCTCTTCTCGTTTCAGGGCAGAGGCTTTCAAGTTAGTTTTTTTTTTCGCAAGACTAACTGCACTGTACTGACCTGGCTCCCTGGAAAACTGACCAGAGCTCTAATCCTTCAGTTATCACACAGGGCAGGTGCAACAAGATCACCTTTAAAGTGGCAGGGAAATAACCTTAGCATGACCATGAGCATGGCTGCCAAAAATGGATGCAGCATGACACAATCTTTGTTCCATGTTTGTCTGAAGCTAGTGGAAAGCCCTGTGCATTAGCTCATATTGTGGTAGGTTAATATGATGCTACACCTTTAGGATGATCCACTTGACCTGGCATTATGGGCTTCGTACCCATCATGACAAACCAATACAAGAAGACAGTTCCAGAAGAACAGGATGGAAGATGTGACCAGTGGAGGTGATGGATTCTGATAGGAGCCTCCGTGTTAGGCCCCTGCGCTCCTATCCAGCACAAATCCACTGGGACTCTGTGCCAACGATGTTACCTCAACCCGAAGGCAACGTCATCCCGACCCGGCAGAGATTTGTAATTCTGCACTCCAGAGAGTGAGGAGGATTATCCAAGTCCCCATTCCCCCTTAATCCACAATGTTCCCAGGAGAGTCAAACAACTTATCGAGTGTCTGTCGGTGCACCTAAAGCCTAAACTGGGCTGCAAAAGTGGTTGTGCAAAGCCGCTGTCGTATTGTGTTGAGACGTTAGTACAGCAGAGGGCTGGATTGGGTGGTTGGACAGAGCTGAGGGAACCGTCTTTACCCCACCTTTCCTTTTGGAACCCCCATGCAGATACGAGCCTGACGTGATACAAGCAACTCAACATTTGCGTGAAGCGAAGTGTCTTTGCCGAGCCAGATGGCACGAGGTATCCAATTAGAACGGTGTGTGAAGAAAGCCCCTCTTACCGGGAACCTGCTGACTCTTTATCAGCCATTGCGTAACCACGCCATGGTATTTGCATTCTTGGTGCGTAGGCTGTTTTCAACGGCATGTAATGTGTGCTGGTTTGAACAATGACATTTGAAATGCTGAGTGGGAGATACATTGGTTTGTGTTACAACTGCCTCTGCAAAACCCCCAAAGCTCCATCACTGTGGCCAGTGGTCAGTGCTAAGCAGATGCTGTTTTTTCCCCGCAATAATAATTCACTGCGTCACTGGACTTCCTCCTCTCCCACTGTTTAATCTCTCACATGGTTAGCATCACAAAATCGACTTATTCAAGAGAAGGGAAGGAGGTTGTATCCCCGTAAAGATTGCATTGATCAGGTGTTGCATGTTTGACATGCAAAGTCTGTAGGTCCTGTACACACACTTGTGTGAAGGAATCGGAGCTTCACACAATTTGCCTCATGTTTCACCCTTACAATATATCTCTATTGCATTAGCTATGCTAGCTATTCCCTCGCCCTGTGTGTGTGTGTTTTTTGGCTTGTGCATGTGTGTGTGTTTCAGTGAGTCGTGCACTCTGTTCTCTCCTGCTCAGTAGTAAGGGCACATCTTTGCAGACCAAGGCCACCCATTGCAGAGCCCAGAAGGGAGGGAGGGGACTGACAGAGAGCAGTGTAGACTCATAACTTTAGTGGCCATGTGTTTTACTTTTTAAAGAGACAAGGGAGACTAGAGGGCCTGTCATAAAATGCATATGATGCAGGGATGGGAGCATATAAACTGGGCATGGCAGATGTGTGGAAAATGTACAATGTGAGAATCGGAGGGGGACAGAAACTGTATGGCAAACAAAGACAGTCAAAATCAAAGCGTGAATCAATGGGAATAGGGTGGGGTGGTGTTAGGGGCATGGCGAATGGCTGGCTGGGGCTGTTGTCACACGATGGATTAATCTATGGTAGTGGTGCATTGACCCCACACACAGAAACAGACACACACACTCACACACACGTAGGAAGGCCTGTGCCAGGTGAGGCAGGGCACAGCATTGTGCTGAAATGAAGTGTAACGGTACACGTTTGCCCTGGGCCTCAAAGATCCACACTCTCTCTGCTCATCCCCCCAGCCGCTCGGTCCCTCTCTCAATCTCTCTTACTATCTCTCTCCCTGTTCTACACTCCTTCATAGTCCTCGCTACTCCCTCTGTGCCGCGCACTGAAAGTTTACCTGGTGCAGCAGGGAACCACTTGTGGGTAGGGTGTGTATCTGTGTGTGTGTTTATGTGTCTTGCTAGCATCTGTATGTCCAAACGACTACACCTGAAGTTTTTTGCACTCCTCGTTATTTAAGCCGATGGAGACACACTGCTCATGACACATACACACACAAACATGATTCTGTCTGCTTCGTTGCATCCCCTACACTGTGTCGGATACCCAAGAAGCGAAAAGTAGCAACACTTGCCAGCCAGCGCCTATTCTATGCAGCAGGGTGTGTGCGTGTGTGTGTGAACACGTGTGTGTACGCAGCAGTGAGTAGAAAAAGGAATGTAGTTTGATTTATCCTTTTTCTGCGGCGCCATTGTGTTAACAGCTGCCGTGGAACGATGCGATTATGAGGTAGCATTCGTTAGATAATCTGCATGTGTGTGTGTGTGTGTTTTGTGTGTGTGATTTTGAGTGTAGGAGTATGTGTGCAGAAATTAGTATGAATATTTGTGTTTGTCTATGTGTTTGTGCAGAAGAGGTAGAGAGTCTGAATAACAGCATTATCAGACCTCACCAACGAGAATTTGGGTAATAATAGCCAATTAGCATGGGGTCCTTAGGGTTTTCTGCTCCTAATGCCAGTGTCTGACTAAAATTATAAAACTAACAGAGCCAGGCTTGAGTGGGATGAATATAGATTAGCACAGTCTCCATATGGGAGCAACAGAACCTCTACCAGAAATGATGCAGACTCAACCCATTCATTGAAAGACATTAGCTTGTTCAAATGCATACTTATTTTGCCATTAGAATTGCATTCATGTAAAGTGTCAAATATTTTAAAACTACTAATACTTATATTATTGTGTAGCACCCTACTAATGCCAGTTATACTGTACAGTATGCATGAAATATTGCTGGACTATCATAAGCATTATAAATAGGCTACGATTAACAAATGTGGGTCTTTTGGGGTTGGTTTAATATTTACTATAATTGATTGGTCTCGATTCTCAATTTATACCAATTACAACTTGGCCCTTGACAATGGAATATTATTATTACTACTCATCGTTATTTTTCTATACACGAATGTTAATATCTTTGGTACAATTTTCCAAACCTGTAACTTTACAACAATGAGTCAAATGTTGGGAGCTTTGTGTCATGAACCAACACAACCAGTGAGTCACACACCAACGCCACAGACAGACTTGGGAGCAGCCAGAGGATATTCAGACTCTAGGGCTGTGGCTATGTGGCTGTTCAGCATCATTAGGGTTTGTTTTACTTTATTTAGAGGGGGGGGGGTGCATACCGAGATGTATGTAACTGCACAGTGCACACCACACCCATGCACGCACACAAACATAGACACAAGCATGCAAAAATCTATTTACTAAGCTTAATGAGGTTATCGTTTTTCTGGTTTGTTAGGTAAATCTTTTGTTTTGAACTTCCTCTGCATGAGGGGTTGAAAGAGCGGATGATAACGGATGGCATACTTGTAATCTGGCCATAGTGGCCACTGTTTGTGTGTGTGTGTGTGTGTGTGTGTGTGTGTGTGTGTGTGTGTGTGTGTGTGTGTGTGTGTGTGTGTGTGTGTTTGTATGCATGTGTTTAACTTTGCTGATAAGCTTTTTTTTTATCTTGTGTCAATGTGTGCATGCACATATTTAGGTATGTCCTTGTGGGTGAGTGGCATGCTTTGATCAGGGCCTCCCATTTCCAGGGATCTCTCCAGGGAGAAACCTGATTAGCTCAGAGGGTTATGACTCTTAATGAGATGTCATGGTCTGCTCACTACGAGGCGCCCGCTTGACCTCGCGCTGACTGCAAACATCCGCTCTCTGTGCGGGACTTTGTGTGTGTGTGTGCGTGCGTGTGTTTTTGCGTGTCTTTGGGAAGTCAAAAGGACAAGGCAAGATTCTAAATAAAAAAGAAGACAGATTGTGTTGGCAAGAGAAGGGCAACGTAGAGACCGCAAAAAGAAAGACAAACAGAGGTTTCATCAAGCAAGACTAAAGATATACATTAAAGATGCGTTGGACATTACTTTCTGGGGCAGTTGCAGTATATGCTAACATTGTTGTTGATTTGGGGGAGAGTGCATGCGCTTTAAGTTTGTGTAGTCTACCTCTGAGAAGTGTGACAGGTATCACACACTAAACAAATTTTAAGTGACCAACACAGACTGGTGGAATCATTACCCCGCCTCAGAAAATGGAGATGAAAGAGGAGCGAAAGAGAAGCGGAGGTAGACCCAGATTGAGAGACGAACTGAAAGTGAGCGGAGTGGAGAAAAATGCAGATAAATCGGAGGATGGACAGGGGGCTAAGACAGAGAGACAGATGGAAACATTGAGATCAATAAGGTGCTAAAGAGATATAGACAGAGAAAGAAGTGAAGAGAGATGACCAGAAAGAGAGGATCAGGAAGAAGGATGGTGTTAAGGGCAGAACGAGAGAGATAAGACGAGAAGATTCAGTGAAGCCGAGAGAGGGGTTTACAGTAGGAGAGGCTAACAAAGGGAACATCAGTGCATTTAAAGAAGAGGGGGTGTAACGAAAGACAGCACGTACACAAAAGAAGAGAGGAAGAAGTGGGCGGAAAGTAAAACAGGAGTCGGGGAGCGATAGAGGAGGAGAGAAATAAAGAGACGGAGGGAGCGAAAAGGGGCTGTTGCCAGGGACAACAGTAAAGAAGTGAAGCATAGCCTCCCACTCATCTCTCTCGCCATGTCTTGCTTTTTTACTTTAGATTTTCTCACACCAATTCAGTTAATAATTTCCCTGTTTTACTTAAAACACTGATCAAAGTTTGAAGAACTAACTCCTCTCTACTCCACCCTTCACATATTTCTAAAGAACTCTTTAGAAAGATACCTGTTTTTATTTGTGCATTTAGTTTTAATTTAGTTACGCAATGAAACACCTTGTCCATGTGTACTCTTTAGTATTGTCACACATTATGGAATTAGATTACTGTCATTTCGATTCCCAAATGTAATTCAAGATTTATATATAAGTGACGTATACCAGATTCACAAATGTATTTAATAATTTTTAAAATATGTAGATGTGTTAAAAAAGGTAGATGCACACATAAATATTTGTTGCTTTAAATACATTTTTATAAAAAACAGTGCATTTGTGCCACTGCTAGCTTTTGTGAATTTTGATTTGCTCCTGCCAGAGCTTGACTTAATGCATGTTTTTAAAGAACTTTCTCCCAAGAAATATTTGTTTGTGTGTGCATATATTTTTAATCATAGTAAATTAATTGGTGATAGTAATGTATTTCAATACCTCACTGTTCTTTCTCTCTCTCCTCTTTCTCCCTCTCCCTCCATAACTTTATTTGTGTTTCGCTACAGAGAACGAGATGAACACGTGTGTCTGAGTCCAGGGCCACTTAAAGTTTCATCTAACAGTCTTTCCATGCCTCTTCTCTTGTCTATCAGCAGTTACTGACCATCACATGTGGGGAGTGTGTAAGACCCCACTCCTGCTGCGAGCCCAGAACTTCTCAACCAGGAGCAAAACCATCAACAGCCTTTTCAGACCACAGCCTAAAACCCTCGGCAGCCTGCATCTCTCTTTGCTCTCCTTGCCTTAGACGTAAAAGACAAGGAAGAGAGAGAACCGTGGTGAGCTGGGAACTGGATCAGGACAAAGGCTGGTGAGGAGACACGACACAGTGAACAGGTGGGGCATTTGTAAACGTCCACTTTTGGTTACTTAATACACTCGTTCATTTACAGACCTCTGTCTGGCTGTTGGACAGGCTTTTGGGAGTTTGTATCAGGTTTAAACAGCAGTCCTTATTACTTATCCCGATTAGATGTGTTTGTTCAGGTGGATCTTATTTTCTTTGTTTTCTGTCAAGAATAGCTTAGGACTTTCTGTCTGAACAAACTAAAGTGGCAGACAGGAGCTTTCAACCTCCTCTGGCCAAAGCTCTTGTATTGAGTCACTTAAAAAGCGGAGTGTGTGTGTGTGTGTGTGTGTGTGTGTGTGTCTTTACCAAGACTCCAGGGACGTGACCAGGGGAGGTGCTCTGTGTGTTCTCTCTAGGTCTGACCTTTTGCCACCACTGTCTCTCTCTTTCTCTCTCATTTCCCTCTAACACACATACAGTACACAGACACACATTAAATGTTCTAAATGACAGAAGCTTCACACATCATTCTCCGATACCCCATTGTCTGAGAGATAAGCTCTTAGGCCCAAAGCACACTGCGGCAACATCTGCCTTTTCACCAACTGGCACGATGCATTGGGCATGTACATTTTTTAATAGACAGTAGACTGTTGAGCACACTAACCCAACGGTGATCAAAAGCCCTTTTTGGAAATGTGTTGTGTGCCTGCAGACACTTACTTCAAAAGCTTTCAAATCGGGCATTGACACTCATAACCAGAAGAAATACATTTTAATATAACTTAGTTTTTTAAAACTAAAACGGACAAATAAATGTCATAATCTCATTTTATTAAACCTTTTCTGTTTTAAACGTGAATATAAACCATTCTGAATTCACTGCTTCATCAGCATGTTTGTTTGTGTCCATTGTGCGTGTGACTTGCCGGTTTACCAGCTTAACCATGGCAGTGTTGTTTTACTGTAAATCTAGGCCTCTATATACATTCTATTTACTATACTAATTGTGGTCAACCATGAATATTTAACATGGAACACTTTTGTCACAGAGTAAGCAAAGGTACACTCTTAGTGTCTCCACAGCTATTTATTAAGCCATCTTTCCCAAACCTATTCCATTGTAAATGTAGTCATTAAGCTTTGACAGTACCACACTTAACCAAACGATTATGTTCAACATGTTTGTGTGTGTCTGTGTGTGTGTGTGTGTGTGTGTGTGTGTGTGTGTGTGTGTGTGTGTGTGTCTGTGTGTGTGTTTGTGTCTGAGTGTGTGTGTGTGTGCGTACTCTTTGGTTAACGGCATGAACTCAATGTGACTGGCTCACTCCCACTAAGGATTAGGAGACACGCTCTATTGTGTTGGCAGTGTGTGAGGGGCATGTGGGAGGGTAAACAAGCAGGGCAGAGGCAGTGTGGGGGTGTTTCATGGCAAGAGAAAGTAGCAGGAGGAATGTGTTGTTTCCAGATGTGAATGTGGAGTCTCCAAACATGTATTTATTTTCTTCTGGGGACACTATATCTTTACAGTTGTACAATGTCAAAAGGCAGCAGTATAAATAGTTTAGGTAAGTATATTTCCCTTTTTGTGAGCTAGCATTCTAATGTTGCGATAATCCCAATATTACACAAGAGGAACTCGAGCAATTTGGCAGCAAGCAGGAAATGGCATTATAGAGAGAAGGACAGGGTATTTACCAATGAGGCCTTGCTGGCCCACAACATACAGTATATTTATTGATGTTGCAAGTTGTAGTAATAGTTGTACAATGAAAATACAAAAAATATGTTGAATGTACAGTTCGTGGTGTAGCGAACTTCCATTTGAAAGAACTTGAGCCCTTTGTGCATCAGCATTGATACTAATACATCAGACTCTCTCTATTGCTTCTGTGTTCTATCCCAGTATTCTATCTTAGCCTTCTTCATAAATATTATTGTTTCATGTTTTAACCTATATTGTTGGAATTTGGCCTACATATGGCTTCAATTGCAACTTAAGCTCAAATGTTATTCCTAAATTGAATTTGACTTGCAATGGGGCTAGTGGTTGTATGAGCACCACATTAAAAACTATACTGCGGACAGTCCCGTAATGACAATGCAGAGTGAATGACAAGACAGGCTCTTTATTAAACAATCACTCAAAGGAGCAGCTTTTTAATTTCCACTGTGAAGCCAGGTCTGGATTTATCCAATGTTAGGGACTCAGCTCAGTGTTCATACAACATTTTTATATACAACGACAATGTCGTTTTAATCACCAAATTGAAACAAATGTGATCGTTTTGGTCTAGCGTAACATAGTGAAATCTGGAACCTGGAATCATTGCACATGGAATTTGCTTTACTTCCAACTAATCTACTCTTTTTATTCTATGGCATGTATGGTGACCATGGGTGTCTAGAAAGGCGACTATAAATTAAGTGTATTATTATTAACTTTACTTATTTATTAGTTAATATTATTATTGCTATTTACTGCTAAAATGTGTACTTTTTGTGAGTTTTGTTTTACTTTATTCTTTACTCCTGTTCTTAGTATTGTTTGGACATTGTGGAGTTAGCGGAATACATTTCAATGCCGCTGTGCTTGTACTGACATGTGACAAATAAAACCCAACTTGAACTTGAACTTGAACCTCCCCCCGTTACCGACCACAGCACGGACGTTTACCAAGCAATGCCCCAAATCCCTGAGCCTCTCTCTGCCTAAAGCCCCTTCTGGTCCCAAAAGGGTTGTTAAAGGCATCTTGTGTCCCTCTCAGCCCCCTCCAAACTCACTTTACCACTCTTTCGGCCAGACCTCTAAAAACTCGCTTTAGCTTTTTACAAACTGTTCTCACCCACTCACTGCACACACACGCACACACACACAGAAATACACTCCTACACACATACACACTTACATGCATTTCATGCCCTGAGCATTACTCTGAGACCTAAATGTATTTATTTCGCTGCCTCACCCCCTTAGTCTGTCTTTCACATACTCTGTTGCTGTCTGTCACAATAAATCCGTGATTTGTGTGTAATGAGGGTTTTAAAGTTTTCAAAGGGAATAGCTGTAGAGCCCCGTGTACTATGGGCTCAAACCATGTACACATAAGTAAGTGTGTCTGGATGGGCTTTCATGGGAATTCTTGCTTCCATAAGAACAACAGTGTCTAAAATAACATTATGTGTTGCATAAGAGCCCATGATTGTGAGGCTTTGGGAGACAGATATTTTTCATATGGTCACCATGTATCTGAATTGTGAGATTGCTTCTCACTTTTCCAACAATTTCCCAGAAGCAGTGTGTGGACTGGGGAAGAACATCAGCAGCTAGGCCTCGCTGGATTTGGCGGTTCTTTATCGTTCAATACTGTCAACTCTTCCCTAAGGGAAAGCCTTCAGGGCATCTTTCTTTTCTCAAATCCAATACCACAGCGTCTTGTAACAAGGCCGTGTCACTTTCATGTGCCAGTCCAAATAGTGTGCGCGCAAGCGTCTCCTCGTCAGAAAGCCATTCTTCAGCGGACGAGAGCACAGCTTTTGTGTCTGAGGCCCAGTCACGTGAGCTCTATGGCACCTTGGAGGCAGGCTATAGAGCTGCGGCAACAGGGGCCCTTCTCTTGGTCCACCAGGCCTAGCTCCAGCATGACATTGACAACGCCCCAGCAGACGTTGACTGTCACCCACCTAATGGAAACGGGTGAGAATGCTCACAGACCTGGTACTGTGCAGCTTTAGCGATGAGTCAGGTCGGGAGATCCATCGGTCGTCGCGCAGCGTCAGATGTGGGCACATCCCGGTGGACAGAGGCACTATCCTCAATGAGCCAATTGATCGAGCTACCCTATTTGGGATGGCTGTGGATGGATTGGGGGAGGGCATGAGGAAGAGGAAGTGCAGAGGAAGTTGGCCGATGAGGCTCTGAGTGTCCTACTTCCTCCTGCTGCCAAGGAGCTGAAAGTATACAGGCCCTGTGCCCAAGCTCAGGCTTTTCAGGACAAAAGAGATTTTCCCCAAAAGAGAAAAAAAAGGTAACTCTACAACGCTCTCAGAGCAGAGCTGCTGGGATGACAGCGGCCCCCCTCTTGAGAGCATTCCCAAGCTGGCGCGCGCTCCCAATGGCTGGACTTGGGAACCAACTATTAGAACTGTAGTCGATTCCACTAGTTAATCGCACGCATGTGTGCACACAGATCAAATCACCTCAGCGCATGCCCATTGTAAATCCCGCCAGATGATCATACTACCAATGCAACAAGCAATGGTATTTTATCTAATTTAACGGATGTTAGGGATTAGGAATCTGAATATTCAGAGTCAAACAGTTTTACCATGGGTCACTGTTAGAAACGTCTCCCATGGGAAGGAGTTGACCTTAATGAACGATAAAGAACAAAGACGTTATGTAAGTAACCAGGTTCTTTAAGTAAAAGGAGGGAGACTCCTCACAACTCCTGCAGCATATGCTGAAGAATGGCTGGTGAACCTTCTGGAGGAGAAGCAATGAAAGTGCCGTGAGACACAAAGTTCCTCACTGGCCTTGACATCAAGGCACTGTGGTATTTGTTTTTATAAAAGAGAGGCATCCATAAGAAGGAGTCGCTTTCCTTTAATTTAAATAACCTGGTTATATACATAACCTCTTCGTTTCAGCTAATGCTGATTAAATGATCTTTGTTGGTCTACCAGCTATGGTTAAAATTTTTTTTTGCTTTCTTTGGACCGAACCAGACATGGTTTACACAGACAAATCTACATTAACATATGACAGGTTTCAACCGCCAAAAAATTACATCCATCTGATCATGATCTTCAGTTTATTACTATCGTCCAACTAAAAAGGATGCATTCTTTAAAAGTTGTAATGTCTTTTAACCAGGTGGATTGACTGTGGAAGATAGGATAATACATTTCACTATGTACCATGACGTGGTCCAATTGTTTCCTGCCACCATGCTACCATGCCTGCCTCAACAATTGTTTACTTAAAGTCTCTGTGTGACAATGTGTGTGTGTGTGTGTGTGTGTGTGTGTGTGTGTGTGTGTCTCTGTCTAGTTTGTTGAGTTATTTTGTGTTCAGGAATGATCAGTAGTACAATCATCTGCATTTTGCGTATATTTGTTTGTGTGTGCTTGTGTATTCCTGGGTGTTTGTGTGTGTGTGTTTTGCAATGCTTGGGGCCCTGGGTGCACGCTGGCCTTCTGTCAGATATGAGTAAATGTCAGTTGTGGTCAAGGTCGTGACTCTCCTTGGAGCACTCTGGTAATTCAGTCAAACTGGCCCATATTCACACACACACACACACACACACACACACACACACACACACGCGCGCACACACACACACACACACACACACACACACACACACACACACACACACACACACACACACACACACACACATACAACCACACGTGCACTTACTCGTTATAGAGGAGGGAGATGGAGTGCTATGGGGTTAAAGGAAATGGGGGCACAGAAAGAGATGTATAAACCAGGAAAGGTCAGAGTGGTGGGAAAAGATTGAGACTGACCGAGTCATTCACTTTTTTCTGACACAACTAAGAGCCAGAAAATGTTAAACAAACATTGAGTCATGCAGATTTAACTGCAGTGACAGAAATCTATATGAAAAGCTGCCTCTAACCAAGTTTTGCTTGTGACACACACACACACACACACACACACACACACACACACACACACACACACACACACACACACACACACACACACACACTCACACTTTCTCTCTTCTAATGTAAACACGTACGTAGTGTTGCAATGCTACATCAAGTGGCCTTACCTGACCCAGCATTTTGGCTTCTTGGGTGTGTGGTTGTCACCTCCAGCCCCTGTTTGCCTTCCCCTTTGAGCCCTCTAAAGAAATATAAAATGAATCCAGTTTAATTATGGGATGGATGTCTCCCTCTTCTTTCTCCCCCAAACGCAATCAAAACAAATAAAGGAACCTGTTTTTCTGTAATGAGGTTATCGATTCGGTGGTGGCACAGAAAGAAGATAGTTCAGAACGTTGCAGTTGAAAGGAATTGTCAAATGTGCTTGGTGTTTTCAATTTTCCATCATGTGTTAATTTACGTGTGTTTGTCTTAAACACATTGTAATAATGACAAAACGTAATGGGTGTTCATGTGCGTGCCTGCGGTGGGGGACTATCAAAGAAGATGAATCGCTTAAGTCTCTCGCAGAGGCTTGTAAGCTAAGTGTGTGTGACGAGTGCTGCTGATGAATTGTGCCTTTGACTGATTGGTATCCAGTGGGGCCGCTGTTCCTTCATCTTTTCATTATTCTGCCATTAAAGATTAAAGATGGGAAATAATAAACGAGAGTATACAAAACTACTAGGAAAGTCTCAAATAGTTGGTTCAGGGCACAAAAGAAAAGGCTTTGGTTGTGATTCCCATTTTGGCCAAAGTTCTAGTTTTTTTTTCTTGATATTAATATTTGTTAAATAATCAATGGAATTACGCACATACTCAGCGATGACAACCACTTAGCTTCTCAAAAATAACAGCCAAGGTACAGTGCATCCGGAAAGTATTCACACCCCTTCACTTTTTCCACATTTTATTGTGTTACAGCCTAATTCCAAAATGGATTAAACACAAATTTTTTCTCAACATTCTACACACAATACCGCATTATGACAAAGTGAAAAAAGTTTTTTGAATTTTTTGCAAATGTACGAAAAAAAAAAAATAAAAAAAATCACATGTACATAAGTTTTCACACCCTTTACTCAATACTTTGTTGAAGCAC
>JAPMUY010007049.1:32500-52725 GCA_026901105.3 Galaxias olidus
ACTGATTTGCTAATATTTACAGCAGGCCTGCTCACCAATATGTGTCAATCTTTGTGCATGAATTAAGGTTTTGATTACATGCATCTTGTCCATTGTAACTGCCTCTACCCATCACATTGACATTATAAAAAGGGAGTTGCAAATTTTGATCCATACACTTTCAGACTGACATCATTAGATAATCTTAAACTACCCCACTCTAAGGAGTGTGAAAAGATTTTCTGTAAGAGACTACAATATAAAACAATCTACCGGTGGTGAGTATACTGCAGCAGCCAGAGGTCAACACTTTTATGTAGTTGTGGTTGTGTGTGAGGTGATTTCTATATATGAATACTGAATGCCGAATTATTATCCATGCAAGTCCATGTTTGTGTTTTTGTGTGTAAGTGTTTGTGTCTCAGTCAGTATGTTTGCCCTGTCCGCCGTACGATTAAATTATGTAAATTAAGTGTTTGTGTGTCAATGGATGTACACATTAGCAACAGTACGAGTTACCTTTTTATGTCACAGACGTTAACCTCCTCTTAACATCCCACTGGCAAGGGGTCTCGGACCTCTCTCAAGCATGCACACACAAGCCCACGGAAACACGCAAACACACAGCCGGGAACGTATCGGTAAAAGCCCTAAAACACGGAGAGACAGAATACATATGGGAATAAGAGGTTCAAGGTAGAGGGAATGAACAACAAAACAGTACAAGCACAAATAGATGGATAAGTAAAGAGGTGAGTAGAGAGGGGTTGATACAAGGACAGAAACACAGATAGAGACCGAGAGACCGAGGGAGAGAGAGAGAGAGTGAAAGGAGTAGGAGGTTACACTGGGCCTGGTCCAACCACGCCAACTTGCACTTCACAAGATTTAGCACAGCACCTGTTAGACGGAGAAACTTTCATACTGACTCTCATTCATGCAGGAAAAAGATGGAGGGTGAAACAACAGCTAAAGGGAAGGAGGAATCATGTCTGAAATGTTACTATTTGATACATACCAAATGTATGCGGTGTTTTTACGTGCCGGCATGTGTTCATGTGTTTTGGATTGAGAAAGCAAATGGGTCTGTGGCTGGGTGTGGCAGTGTTTGTATGCAGTCCTGCCAACCCAAAAGAGTGAGATGCAATATGTAAAACAAAGGAGAGAGAGACATTTATGGGGGGAGGGGATCTGTGCAAGGCGAGCCATTTGTGTTACATAAGATGACCTATCTTTTGCTATAATCAGATCAGCGCGCTGGCAAAGTAATCCTGAAACAACTGAAAAATAATACCGCATTCAGCCTGTCCAAAATAATTAGAGGAACTACTTCACATCGGTGTGTGTATGTGTGCTGATGTGCGTTATATATTTTATTGCTTTATGGCGTGTTTATAATATGCTCATGCAATCTCTTTGGGATATGGTGCAGCCCATGGCCTTGTTTTTCCCGGCTGCTCCATTCATGAATATCTTTGACGAAGTTGTCCAATTTAGTAATTCACTTTTAGATGTGGCAGAGGTGTCGTGGTCACTGTACAGCTGGAATTGCACATACCAGGTGTGTTTGCAAAGCTCTGCCTGTGTGGAAATGAACAGAGTTGGAGCGTTCTTCATTCATACTGGCAGCAGTGTATGAAAAGCTAGCCTTACTCAGCGCTGGCTGCTGTTCACCAAACAATCAAAGAGTAAGGAGCGACGTTTTATACTGCTAAGTGTTTTAAATAAGACTGGTGTCAATTTGGTGGCAGCACGGTGGCTCGGTGGGTAGCACTGTTGCCTCACAGCAAGAAGGTCCTGTGTTCAATCCCCACCTGACCCAAGGCTCTTTTTGTGTGGGTTTCCTCCCGCAGTCCAAAAACATGCAGGATAATTGGTGACTCTAAATCTTTCGTAGGTGTGAGTGTGAGTGTGAGTTGTTGTCTGTCTCTATGTGTCGGCCCTGTGATAGACTGGCGACCTGTCCAGGGTGTACCCTGCCTCTCGCCCTGTGTCAGCTGGGATAGGCTCCAGCCCCCCCGCGACCCTGCATAGGATAAGCGGTATAGCTGATGGATGGTGTCAATTTATGTAGGACCATGTAAGGTTTGGCAATTGTTTTCAAGGTCCCGCAGACTCAATCGTGTTTCTACTGTACTTGTTTTATTTTTGAATAAAAAAGAAAACACATCCCTTGCATGCTCGGTATGGACTGCGGCAATGGTAGTTAAGAGAAGCATTTTCTTGTCAAATGGATGTCTGTTGCTAGTTTTGGCAACCTCACACTACTTTTGAATATTGACACTGTAGCGTAGATTCGTGACAAAGAAATAATTCCACTAAAGTTATTTTGAATTCAGGGTTCGGAAAATGTCAGGTGTTCCTAAATTACGCAGAGGAATAGGAATGTTAGGTATAGAGCCTTTGTGACCTTTTTTTAGTAACCAGACATATGTATGGCCAGATGTCAGTGAGCACTTGACCATCAAACCTATGTGAGCTTGTTGGACATACCATTCCAAAACGATCGGCATTTATGTGACGTTAGACCCCCCTTTGTGGCTATAACAGCCGACACTCTTCTGGGAAGGCTTTCCACAATATTTCGGAGTGTGTCTGTGGGAATTTGTGCCCATTCAGCCAATGTAGCATTTGTGAGGTCAGGCGCTGGGACAAAAAAGCCTGACTCACAATTGCCGTTCTAATTCCTCCCAAAGGCGTTCAGTGGGGTTGAGGTCATGGCCCGGTCATGCTGGAACAGCAAAGGGCCGTTACCAAACTGATGCCACAAAGTTGGACGCGTTCAATGTCTTCGTATCCTGTAGCATTACGAAATACCCTTCACTGGAACTAACAGGCCCTGCACAAACCCTAAAAAACTGTCTTGGCTTTGGCTGAAACATCTGATTGCAATATTTAGCACAGGTACCCACTGACTTTTGGCTATATAATGTATTCCATAGACATCTGTTTTGGCCAAAATGTGTTTGTGTGTGTGTGTGTGTGTGTGTGTGTGTGTGTGTTTGTGTGTTTGTGTGTGCGTGTGTGTGTTTGCTTGGTGTATGCACCGCATATGACTCAGAAGCAAAGTGACGTGCATACTGTACGTCACAGTGCGCTTCCAACAGAAAGCCTGAGTGCCATGAATAATGAAACTATATCTGTAAATATATAACTTATATCTAAAATAGCTTTAAGTCTGTTGTCCTTACTCTTCCTTGATTCCATTCTTCTTTTTTGTTTTAATCCCTCTGTCTTCTTGAGTATGCTCGGCCTGGTAACTACAGCCTGTGTCTGTACACTCTCAGAGCACGGAGGGACCAAGCTCACCCATCTATTTTTCAATCACTGGCGAGCCTTTTGGAAGAGTCGGAAATCCAATGTAATATTTAAAATTAGGCAAATGATCCGTTCCATGTTTCTTCCTGTGCCACGTCCTGTCAAGCCCAGAGAGGCTGTGCGTTTGATCAGAGGGAATGCAATGATCACAGCCATGTTGGGTTGGGCCGCTCCTTTGGTGCCTGTGAGAGTCTTAGGAGAGAGGCTGATTAGGAGTGTGTGAGTGTCAACTCCAAACTGTTGTGGAAGAGAGATAATAATTGGCTGCCCATACGCCGCTGTCTAGGTCCCCCATCCTATTGCACTGGCCCTGTCAACTGACTAGCCGCCACTGCGTATGGTCATGGCTGTCTCTTAACGGCTTCCCGTGGTGGCACCATGAAGGTTTGAGTGTGTGTGTGTGTGTGTGTGTGTGCGTGTGTGTGTGTGTGTGTGTACGTGTGTGTGTGTGTGTGCGACAGCAAAAAGATAGAGAGAGAGCGTGTGGGGGAGAGACTGTCAACTCGATTTTTTTTTAAGAATAGTAGAGTTGACAGTGGCCGTAAATGGACGTTGTTGCTCACCGAGATGTACTTTAACGGCCCACTTTGCACTCTGCTGTTTTCATACCCAACTCACTCAAGGCATGGGCCAGGCTAGCTTAGGTTCCCTTTTGGAAAATAGTTTGTTCGTTTCATGTGACGGCACTGTTTGCCTTTCTTACTGAAATTGTAGTCTATTGTTAATAAGTGTGGAATGAGGCATTTGGTATTCAAGTAGACAATCTCACCGATCTCTGTGACTGCACTGCAAGTACCATCTTTTGATATTAGCTCCCGAAAATAAGTTTGCAAATTGCTCAAAGCTACCTGAACAGGATTCTGTATTCATGTATCTGTTGTTATGTTGTTTATATCCGTGTTCGTGTGTGTGTGTGTGTGTGTGTGTGTGTGTATGTGTGTGTGTGTATTTGTTATTACATTTACAGGATTAGCTAGAAAGTCTGTTCTGACACAATACGTATACAAATAAACTTTCACACCTTTTGACTTATGAAATTCCAGAAGTTCAAACTCATTCTCTCTCTCTCCCTCTCTCTCTCTCTCTCTCTCCCTCTCTCTCTCTCTCTCTCTCTCTCTCTCTATCTCTCTCTCTGTGTGTGTGCGTGCGCGTGCGTCTCGGCCTGCTCCACTTGGATGCCACCACAACCTAGCCCCATTCTACTTGTTCAAATGGGACGCCCCACATAGTTGTGTAGGTTGAAAGTGGAGCACTAAAAGAGGAAGCTGGTGTGGGCCGTCTGAGACCTAGCCTGCTGTTATTTTAGACCTAGGAAGGATGTCAGGGTTAAACTATCTAGGTAGCCAAGTGATAGCTTGCTGGTTGCCACTAAGCGTACAATAGCCACAGTACACACACGCAAGTCCTCTCCAGACCTTGTTTCCCCAAACTTCCTGGAGATCATGCCTAAGTTCAAGTAGTCTAGTGAGATGTCTAAGTTTGCCACTCAGCGTAGCCACATCAGTAGCCACTTTGAGAACAGGGCTGTCTTAACTCTTAATCAATCTTCTTCCTGGAAAGCAAGACAGTATACTAGGTTATACGAGTTATTTTTAGTCAGCCTCATTTCTTATGGAGTACTGTGAAGGGGAGGCTTTCAGAACTAGTCCTCAATCTTTCTTTGCAGTTTGCTATTTGGAGTGCATTGGTGTCAAAATGTAGTCGATCCAATCAACAATTGTATACAATGGTTTTGCGTGTTTACACTTTTCAGAGTAAAGTTTTAAGCCTTGAAATGTCTGCTACCTTTTACTAGTTGGCTAATGAGTGGATATCTGTAACAGTATGTGTTCACTTTGTACCACCATAACTTTACCTCACTCTTAGTGGTGGATCGCAGTCTAGGCTTATCGACTGGCCAGAAAGATGTTAAAGTTCACGACTGTGTAAAGAACCTTTGTGCCGGTCCTGCCCTTGTATGTGCTCTAAGTCAACTACGAGGCTACGCTTCTTAGCAGCGTTACACACTCTTCTCCATTGCTGCTAAGGTCCAGTTTCCTGTTTGTGACCAAGAGACGGCTACCATGCACCTCTCACAGTGGGCAAACGGCAAAGAAGTTCTTGTGGCAATTACCAATAGAACTGCTCATTCAGTTCTGCAAATAAGGCTTCATTTGATATGATCACCAAGTCCACAGAACCCCGCTTACAAATGAACAAAGTACATTTTGACACAGCCAATGGGTTCCTGCGAGAACGGATCCATAAAAGGCAGTGGCAAGGTCTTAAAAACAGGGATAGATGTGAACGTTATAAGTGGGATAACAAGACAAGAAGCCTTGCATGGTATTGAAGCGCCCTTCAAACATAGAGTTACACCTCTAGCTGTTGTTCCTCTCTCTGAGGATGCTTAAAGGTCCAGTAGTCATGAGCGGAGTCATAGTCATTCGGTAAAACAAAAAATGTAATAGCTATTAAAACCACAAATAGGGAGGGGGAAAGTCTGATCGCTTTGGATGGTGTGTATGTGTGCGCGCACTGTTAGCTAACACACTGAGTGTGCGTCGTTAGACACTGTTAGCTAACACACTGAGTGTGCGTCGTTAGACACTGTTAGCAGGAGCAGTAGGAAAGGAATGGATTGATTCTTCTCTTTTAATTGGCGCTCTGTCTTCGCCAGGGGGTGGGAGAGGAAGAAAAAGAAAGCAAGGGATAATTAGGGGAGATATATCTTCCCCTTGCCAGGCTGTCAACATGGATAGAGAGAAGAGTAGAAAGAGAGAAAGAAAGGTGAAAGGAAGGAAGGAAGGAAGGAAAAAAGGAAGGATGGAAGGAAAGAAGGAAGGAAGGAAGGAAGGAAGGAAGGAAGGAAGGAAGGGAGGGAGGGATAGTCAGGTACTATAATGACGCCGCCTTAGAAGCTTCAGAGGCCACCCACAGGAGAATAATAATCATAATGAGACTTTTTGTCAGCAGAAGTGGAAACAGCCATGTCTCCCTGCTGGGTTGTTCTCACTGTCCCTCTCTCTTTCCCTCTCCTTTCACCTGCTCTCTTTTGTTTTTAATGTACTCCCTCTTTTCCACCTTCTTATCTCATTCTTCTGGCAACTCTTTAATGTTTTGTTTTTTTCTATATTCTGCATCTTATACATTTTTTACTTTGCCATTTTGGTTCTTTCTAATGTATCGTTCATTTTTTGTTGTTTCCCCTTTGTCCTCTCCATTTACTTCACATCCTCTTTTTCACCTTTTTCACTCTAAGTCAACCTTTTTCTCAGTTTCTCTCCCTTGACTTCTTCTCACTTTCCGCCCTCTATCTCTTTGGTCAGTGAAGCAGGACAGCCTGAGAGGTAGAGCTCTCTAACTACCTCTGTACGGATTGATCTATAATTCATCTGGATGTTCAGAGACACCATCTGAAGCCTGTGAGTGTGTGTGTTTGTATGTGTCAGTGTGTGAGGGTGAGAGAAAAATTGAAAAAAGGGGGACGGTTATCGCAGCCTTCCTCATCTGCAGTCAGTCAGAAAAAGGGACGTGCACCTCCCTTCCTCCTCAGTTTCCACCTACATTATTTACTGTATGATAATCTGCACTGTGACTCACAGGTCCACCACCACAGAAACAGAGTCATTCTTTCTTGATCTTCCAATTGGACGTGGTTATTGGCTTTGATAGGGTAATTACCTTTCCTTTCATTTTGTTGTGGTTCTCACCATAGGTATTTGTCAAAGGAGGCTCTGGTGTTGTCTGACGCGTGAAAAGGTCTACTATTTCAGGAATCTATTTCTATGAAGTGTCCACTCGGTTTATTTAATGCTTCCTAATTAGAATTTAAAATGTAGAAACTATAACTAAATCTCTGCAGCACTCTGTGTGTTCTGTGTATCGCTATTTAGCACAAATACTAAGTCTTGTTTTTTCACCCAGAAGGAAAATGCGTACTTTGTAGATTCGTTTTTTAATTGGGGCACAGGGCAGGCTCATCTTACCCATACCAACAAACACCACCAGTCAGTAACCATGGCAACAGAGGCGGCTGAGAGGGAAAGGAAGACACGAGGGAGAAGAGAAATGGGCTGCATGGGCAGAGACAGGGCGGCTCTGTGTGACTGCATGGGTGGACGAGTGAACAGGTGAAGGGGTAAATACAGGGCGGGAGGATTGAAAAGTGAGTGGCTGAGCGGAGGAGGGTAACAGTACGCGCCCCTTGGTTGAAAGGGTTTCCCATGAAGAAGTTAGATCTCATTGTGCAAACGTTTTTCACCAGGGTTGCCTCTTTCCGAGTCCTGTTTTAGATGCCAAATACAGTGTGTCTGGTACACAACGCTACCGACCTACAGTATACGGCTTACCTGTTGTACCTTCATCTATGGAAGAGTGTGTTTACATTAATATATGAGTGGATGCCTTGAAGGGTGCGGAAAGGGTAGGATCTTAGGAATGGGGAGAGGACGCGAGCAGATAAAGGCATCTACAGGGGGAGGGGGAACACAATACTTTAAAGCTTGATTTATAAAGAAGGCTGGGCAGAAGGAGAGAGGAACCAGCAGAGGGACAGCTAGCGAAGAGAGAAAGGTTAAAAAAGGCTCAAAAAGCAGCACGGGGGAAGGAAAGAGCTGTCGGGAAGGGAAACAATCCAACTGTTGTGGAAGCCCCGGTGGAGGTAGAGGGAAGTAACATTTTTCATTACAGGACGCTGCCTTGTTGGAGGACACTAATGGCTCTTAGTTCAGAGGAGGGTGCCCGGAGAAGACGGACGAGAGCAAAAACAGGGATGATGGAGTGAGAGAGCAAATGATAGTAGGAAAGATTTATTGAGAGGGAGCAAGGAGAAGATGGGGGATTGGGGCAGAGAAAGAGTGAAGTAGAAGTATGGGCCGAGGGGAAGAGGAAAAGGCAGAGAGAAGGAGGGATGGAGCGGGATATTGGAGTGAAGGGGAGGGGTGTAAATCTGCTCGATGGGCCAAAGGACCTGAGTGGTTTTTAATACTTCCCCTTGAATTTGGAACCTGTCCAATGGTTACACACACACACACACACGCACACGCACACGCACACGCACACGCACACGCACCCACACCCACACACACACACACACTTAGAGGTCAGATAAAGAGACATACACACAGTGCCAGGCGAATACTGTATTACCATATTGTTTTTTCTAGGTGGGTCTCAAAAAGGATTATGGTGTAATGCACTGTAGGCTAAATCTATATATCCGTACAGGCTATCCCTAGCCTGTTAGAGGCAATGAAACAATAGACAGTCAAAAGAGTAACACTTACTGTAAACCGTAACGGTCCAGTATCCAAGGCTGTCTGTCACTCAACCTGTTGAATGTGACTTGATCAATCAATAATCAAGTCTAATGCATTTGTATACCGCACCACCTTTTAAAGTACAAATATAACACAATGTGCAAAACCAATTAAAAACATATTTAAAGAAAATTGCAGGTGTATGAAATGTGTGTAAAGTTAAAGATATATTTAATGAAAATCAATAATATAGCGAGTGTAGATTTGGTACAGCACTAAGGTCAAAACATGAATAAAAGTACATTGAAAGCACTTCTGTGAATCCCTGTGTGCAACGATGATAATGCTGTTGACATTATACAGGGCATTATTCTTCTGATGTAACTTTGCCAACATTCTCTGTCTGTTTTCATATAAAATTGGTACAAAGCAAAATGAAGGCCTTTGAAGTCGTACCAATAGAACAAAATGCCACTTTGCAGGAAACGAAAAACAAACCATGCCCTTAATGGGAATCGAACAAGGCATTATTGAGCTACTACATTTCAGTCATTTAGAAGACACTCTTCTCCAAAGCACCTGTCAATGAGATTGCATGGCCCCATTGAGTGACTTAGGGTGAAGTGCCTTGCTCAAGGGCACACTAGTGGTGGTGTTCCCAGGTGGGATTTGAACTTACAACCTTTTGGTCAACAGGTAGCAGTCCTACCAAAAAGGCCACCTCTATCCATACCAAATTTAGCATATGTCATGACAACTAGTTGAAATGCAACGTCAACAGTGAAAAACAAACAATAGGATTGTATAATATCCAACTGGCTTGAGTGACTCATAGTAGACAGAGGATTAGAAGTGGCACAATGGCGCGTTCGAACCCCTGATCAAATCACTTTTTGTTTAACCCCATCATGTTTTTGATGTCAACCCCCTAACCCAACATTAACCTGTTTAACTGTTTGACCTGAATTATAACCTATTCCATTAAATAAAAAACATGAGCACTGCAAACCCATATTTTGTAACAATAACGACAAATTGAACATGCCTTAATTTTAGTAGCATATATACTAATGGAAACTAGTTATGCAGGTCTAACAAAAACGTACTGTGCTGGATACTGTAGAAGGATAAGACTGCCTGTCCTCTTTGACCAAGCATCTAAGCAAACAATTCCCTGCGCAGTGGTCGATAGTCATCGCTCAGAGTGTGTGTGTTTGTATGAGATGGTGTGTTTGTGGTCCACGGAGTTGCTGCGTTCCACCGCAGCCCTCCCAACTTGTCGACTCGCCTGTCCTCCTAGCTTGTCCTTGCCCTTGTTATAGGAAGGGTGTGTGTGCATGTGTGTGTGTCGGTGTGTGTTTTAGCATATTTTTGCAGAGTCTGCGTGCCTGTTTGTGCTGGCCTGTGAGTGTCTGTTTGTGTGCGTGCGTGTGTGTGTACGTGTGTGTGTGTGTGTGTGTGTGTGTGTGTGTGTGTGTGTGTGTGTGTGTGTGTGTTTGGGGATGTGTTTTGTTTGTGCGAGTGTGTGTTTGCATGTTGACTGACTGGTTTTTATGACCTGGTATCCTGGAGGCCAGGCCCAGTCAGAAGGAAGGTTATCTCTGTGGGACAAATCTGACAGGGCAATTAGGCTCCAGGATGTTTCACCAGGAGACACACACACACGCGCGCGCGCGCACACACACACACACACACACACACACACACACACACACACACACACACACACACACACACACACACACACACACACACACACACACACACACACACACACACACATCAGAATGTGCATGTGCATGCATTTCGTAACCCCTAGCCCTTCGGCAACAAGTGTCTCATAGATGCCCAGTAGTAACACAGTATACATCTGTTTTTCTCTCTTTTTCTGTCTTCAGTTTTAGTTCTTTCTCTTCTTTTACAGATATACTCTTTCGTTCTCTTTTTGTTCATACTGGGGACTTACCTGTCATAGACATGTTTTGTTCTCTGTTTAGTTGTTTAATATATTACCTTTTTCAAACACAGTTGACTTAGATGTCTCTCACTATCATACACACACACACACACACACACACACACACACACACACACACACACACACACACACACACACACACACACACACACACACACACACACACACACATGCCTGCCGAGTGCAACCTATGTTAACCTGCGTAATTGAAAAATGGTAGCGGTGGAGATTAAGTGCAGCTTAGCCCACAGAGGTCTGTTTACGTCTGCGTGAGTGTGTGTGTGCCTTTGAGAGGGTGGGTCAGAGGGCAAGAGTGCTTTATCACGCTCTACCAAACAGCAATCTACCTCTACCGAAAATCCTGTCCTCTTTCTTTTCACAACGCAGTCACCACAACAGCCCCACCAAATTGTGTGTGGGCGTTTGTGGGTGCAGAGGTTCATATATTAAGAACATAAAGCATATAGATATCAACACAAATTCGAATGCAGTTGACCTCTTTATAACATGCTAACTGTCCCTTAGCCTAACAGACCTGCTTCACAGTCAGGGGGAGAGTTATTTAAAGTTACCCAGTGGAGATGAGTCACGCTGGGGCGGGAGCCAACTTTCAGCCAGGGAAACATCTGGAGGAGCAGCAGGGGGCCCGGAGCCAGAGGGGGGTCTACCAGCCGCTCGCTGGGGGAGTCTGGCAGCAGGCTGGGGGGATGGGTGAGCAGGCCTGGGTCCTGTCAATACCTGGATGGGAGACGGAGGAGGTATGCCAGGAAAAGAACAGGCGGGTGGAAGGGGCCTGGATCTGCTTGAGGGACGTGTCAACAACGGAGAGAAAGAAGAAGCTTGGAGAAGCTGCATGGTGACGTGATTGTCGTGTCCCCCCCCCCCCTGCTATCGGGTCTGTGCTGATTGCTACCATGTGCTATCACTTTATCTGCCCTCCTATCATACAGGAAATGACTATCCTGTGGCAGCCGTATCTTTAAACACGCTGTAAAGAGGAGTGCGTGTCAGCACTTTGGGAGACGCCACCTGAGCCCACTCTAGCCCGTCCCTGCTTGGTGATTACTGACTGCTACCGGAATGACTGAGTGACTTCACGCCACCACCGTAATAACCCTGGATTTATCTGTGTGTGTGTGTGTGTGAGAGAGAGAGAGAGTAAGAGAATGAGAGAGAGACAGTAATTGTACGAGTGTGTGCCTATGCTGTAAGTGTGTGGCCTTGTTTGTGTGTCACGGTCAACATCTGTCCCCAAGATCTCCCTAGCCTAGACGATAACACCGTAGCTGGCCTATTTTGTCAACGCCTTGTCAAACTGTCAACTTCTTCCCAACTCCTTTTTTTCTAAATCAGGCTCGGAGTGCAATTGTGAATCGAGTTGTTTGGGTGTCTCCTGACATATTAGTGCCACTAAAGGCGTCCCAGGTCATGAATCTAAAAGCGACGAAGCGCATCCCCAATTACTCTTTCTGAAGTACAATTACATGCTTGGGGAAATCAATGTGGCTCCCGGATCTATCACTCTGTCGCTCCCTGCTTCCACACCCCCTCTCTCTGCCTTGCATTCTTCTCTCTCTCTCTCTCTCTCTCTCTCACTCTCTCTCTCTCTCTCTCTCTCTCTCTCTCTCTCTCTCTCTCTCTCTCTCTCTCTCTCTCTCTCTCTCTCTCTCTCTCTCTCTCTCTCTCTCTCCCTCTCTGCCTCTCTGTAACTTTTCATTCTCTGCCATAGATAACAATCCCAAAATTATTACATTTTGGCATCCCCAACCCCTTGGTTAGAGTATCGTAAAATACAATCACTGCTTCTAGTGATTGTGTCTGCCTGTAGCGATCATCCCGGACCTGTCCTGTACAACTTCTTAAATATTCTCTCTCTCTCTCTCTCTCTCTCTCTCTCTCTCTCTCTCTCTCTCTCTCTCTCTCTCCAATGTAGTAATTGGGAACCAAACAGAACCAGAGCTCGATATTTGTAATCACAGAGAAAATGAGAAAGCCATGTCTCTTTAGTTCTCACCTGTCTCTTTCCTCCTTTCTCGCTTTTTTTTCTCTTCAACACTCCATCTTGTTTTTGCCACTTTCTCTCTTTCTTTCATTATGTAATCCTTGGTGGATTTCTCCCCTTCCCCACCTTTCTGTTACTCTTTGCCTCTCAGTGCCAGACCTGAAAGCCCATCTGCCCCTCAGTTCTCTCTGCTTCCTGTCATTTCAGACGATGTCTCACTCAAGCTTTCCCTTTGACACCACGAACCGTCCCATCACTCCTTTTTCCTTTTCATAACTCCCTCTCTCCTTTGTCCTCTCCTGTCTCATCCCTCCTTACATTGGCTTACTTAGAATATAAGAGTAAGAGAATAAACAAAACCCTAGCATACCTTTAGATACATGTATATAGTAAGTATGCAGTGTAGTAAAAGTTCAGTACAGGATGTACTGCTTATTTATGAAAAATGCACAACCTATAGGTAATTGGGCTCTTGTTATCAATACCATTGAAACACTAAGCAGAGGCAGAGGTCCACTGATTACCTGGTTAGGGGGGCATTGAATCCCCAGTGCCTGTGGGTCCTAATCAGCAGTCTGTGTAGTAGTTCTCGAGACTCCTTCCTAATGGCCACGGTACTGCACGATGACGGGATTGTCCCTCGGTCAGGTTGAACCACGGATCCTGACTGGTTTTTGAAACACATAGGGGCATAGGTGAACGGTGGCGCGTGGAGATAGGCGGTGCTGTATTTGTTGTGTCATTTCTCCCTTCTTTCCCCGACTCTCTCCCTTTCTCGTCTTCTATCTGTCTGTGTTTCTCCCTCTATCGCTATCTCTTTCCGCCTGCAGCCAGTCAGTGGCCTAGTTTGTGTGCAGCACAGAAGGTTTGTTAATATCACCCCCGTAGTCAAAGGCACAAAACAACAGTAACAGGGAGCTATTCGAATGTTTCAAAAGGCATGCACAACAGCACATACGTACGTGCACGGACATACACACATCCATTTGCCTACTAATTAACAATCTCAAACACATTCAGAGATCAACACATCAACACACACAGATTTGTTTGTTTGAAAAAAGGAATGCTTCATATTACGTATGTTATTATTTTTTTCATGAATTGGAAACACACCTGCTCCCCTCCCTCACACATATGCCATGGACTTCCTGCCATAAACATCGCAGTATGTCAGCACTCAGCACACGCACACTTACCCACGTTGCACACTCACAGAACACCCACACAGACATGGCACGCAATTACACACAGCACACATGCACAACACACACCAGTGCATGCTGCACTTTAACTGAGTAGGCAAAGAATACATATGTAAATGAAAGTTAGGACTGGGAGAGAGGGAGGGCAGGAGAGAGAGAGAGAGGAACAGATGTGAAGAAAGTGTGTGATAGGGATGGGAGGACAGGCAGAAATGTCAGTGTATGGCGAGGGAAATGCTAGCAGAAACGGAAGCAGAGAGCCAGGTCAGAGAAGGTCAGAGAGGGGCGTCGAGAATAAGGAGGATGTAGCGAGGGATGGCAAAAGAGATGTGTTACTGACACACGTCAGAAATGCGAAGAGAGGAAGTAGACGACAGCAATAAAAAAGGCAAGGGATTCCAGCGGCCAGCTAATGGAGAGGGAGTGGGTGGGGATCGAGAGTTCAGTGGAGGGAGAAGGATGGAGGGAACAGAGAAACAGAGGAACGGGACACATCTTCCCGGCCTCTTTGTGGTGCCACACACGTTCCTGGTCCCGGAATGGTGTCCGTATCATCGGGACACAAACACGTCCTTCGAGCAGAGTCACCTCGAGGAGGATCTCATCAATCACCTTGTCACTGTTTTTCCGGGAGACGGGGGAGTGAGGTAGAACAGCGTTTTGGGGGGTTTGCACGGAAACATTTCTCTGTGTGTCCAGGGAAGCAACAAGGACGCGCAGAGAATACACAGGACACATTGCAACACAAACACAGAGATTCACATTGGCCAGCGTGTGTCTGTCCCAACCTCCCTTCCAGGATCACATGGAAGTCAGACAAGTGTGTCCAAACACACACACACACACACACACACACACACACACACACACACACACACACACACACACACACACACACACACACACACACACACACACACACACACACACACACACACACACACACACACACACACACACACACAGACACACGCTTGCACGAACACAGACACTCTTCCTCTCTTACTCTTTTACGCTCTCTCTCTCTCTCTCTCTCTCTATCCTCTGTATCTCTCGTCTATCAGAGCTTTTCAGTTTTGGGGCCTCTTGAAGCAAGCAAAGCTTTGTCACTGGTCTCTCCAGTATGCTTGTCTTCGTCTGGATTCTTGCGGAACGCACTAATCCTTTCCTGTCAGGAAAAGTCTGCAGCACTCTTCCAAGTAACCAAGAACCTGGAGGAGCAGATTCTGCTAGCTTCAAGAGGCCAGTGAAGGAGCTTCATTTATCAGACAAAGCAAGGTGACCAAGTCTGGAATGGGCTTCCAAAATCCCCCTTATCCACTGAATGGTGTTCATCAACATCAAGACAGCCCTTTTCATGGGGCCCAGCAGCCCTGCTACGCAGCCTAGCTGGTGGGGGTTCTTGGCCAGCTAGGAGCCGGATTAGCAACCAGTCTCTCCAAGTTCCTGTCCCAGTCACACAAAGCAGTGGGCCAGAGATACTGTCTTTCTGTTGCTGTAGTGAGCTGGCTTCTCGAATGCTAGACAGCAGTGTTCTATGACCCCAGCTGTTTGCAGGGCTTGTGGAAATATGAAACTGTCTTTCTCGTTCTAACAGTGACTTATAGCTGTCATATATCATCTATCTTTACTTGCATTAACTGTATAGTAGTTGAGCTGTTGGAATGGTGGATGTCTGTCTTGAGTCAGGATTGCAGTTTGATCTCAGGTGCCTGACAGTGGGACCTTTGTCTTGCCTACAGCCACCCTCAGGACTTCTAAAGCGCCTGCTCTGATCAGTAACACAAGCCAGAGTAATATTACCAAAGTGATCTGTTTCTTTCCTACAGTATGCGCAGTGCATCTATAAAACCTCAGTCTTTACTGTCAAATGTTTAGTTTGAAATCCTGCAGATCTGTCATAATCTTCACTTCTTTCTTTTCGTGCACCTTTTTACTTTATCGTAGTCTGCTTTATCCATATCAACACAAAATCGTTACATATTGTTTTCGGAAAGGTCTTTGGTAGATGAATGGATCATGGTAATGCAATATTCCGAATGTAAATCCGATTTGTTGTGATTCTTGTCACACTTTTTTTATGACTTGAAGCAATAACCACCTTTGCAGAAAGCTCAGTGATGCGTGTCTGGTTCATGCATCTGCATTGTGAGTGCATCCACTCCAGACACTGTTGCACCTGAAGGAGCAAATTCACGGCCAGAGAAGCGTGGTGAACGATTTGAGTCGCAACGCTGACAAACATTGCAAGATACTGGCACTTACACTCCCACACACTGATTGCTTACAAACCTTGAGGCGTTCAATCCATTCTGCACTATTGTGCATTTGCATGTCTTTGTCTTCGTGTGTCGGTGGAAATGGAGTTTGTCGAGTTGGTGGCCCCTAAATGGAACCCACAAAGTGAGCGCCCGGGCAAAATGAGCTAATGGCCCCTGTGCCTCCCGTCATCCCCTGGCCGCCCCTGGGCAGCCTTTGGGTCAGCTTGGTGCAGGAAGTTCTTTGAGAAAAGGTCTACACCAGGCCAAAGAGACGCCAGGGTCTTACAAACTCAAGTGTGTCAATGCAGCCAGAGAGATTTGCCCAGTGGCAGTGTAAAACCACCAAAACCATCTCATTTATCTAGTTCAATGCTTTCAATAGAAGGTTTTCAGTGGAGGGAATGCAGACACATTCATTCTGTAGGCCTTGTCCTTTTGGTGTGTCATGATCTAATCAAATCAAATCAAATGTATTTGTATAGCACATTTCATACAGAGGCAATTCAATGTGCTTTATACACGGCAAGCAGAAACATACAGGGAAGAAACAAAAGACCATGAAAATAAATAAAAAACTATTTGTAATAGGGTTAACAAAATTGCTTAAAACGAGTTTAGCCAAATGCAATAGAGAACATTTACGTTTTTAATCTGGATTTATAAGTAGTCAGGCTTGGAGTGAGTCTCAGATCTTCTGTAAGTTGGTTCCAGCTATTTGCTGCATACTAGCTAAACTCTGCTTCACCTTTTTTGGTTTTAACTCTCGGGATGGTTGGCCGACCTGTTCCAGATGACCTGAGGGGTCTTGAGGTTCATACTGTATTAGCATGTCGGTAATGTAGTTTGGCCCCAAATTATTTAGTGACCTGTAGGTGAGCAACCGTATTTTAAAATCAATTATCTGACACATAGGGAGCATGTGTAGGGATTTCGGAATTGGTGTAATATGTTAATATTTTTGGGTCTTTGTTAAAAGTCTAACAACAGCATTCTGACCAAACTGCAGTCATCAAAGCATTTATTTTTTTGAATACCCGAGAGAAAACCATGACAGCAGTCTATCCAACTGGGAATAAATGCATGAATACGTTTTCTACATCTTTTTGGGAAATGAGTCCTTGGTTTTCAGAGACATGTGGACTCAAGGTGTGTGCTAGCTTTTGGCCTTACCTTTTTAGGATGATTGGATGTTGAATGATTCTCCTAAACTCTCTTTAAGACCAGCCCCTCCTGTATTACTGTCTAGAGGTGTTTGTCTGGAAGTTTATTTTTAAATTAATTTTACTTTAATTTATAATCAATACAAAATGTGTTTATCCTAGGTTTTTAAACAATAGTTCTAGCTTAGAGGTTTAACAAAAAAAATTGCTGGAAATACAGATGAAAGATAAGGAGAGCAGAGAGCTGCAGAGAGCCAAGGAGATAGGGAGGGGTTAGCGAGAGAGTGTGTGTACGTGTGTGTGTGTGTGTGTGTGTGTGTGTGTGTGTGTGTGTCCTTCGAGGCGGTGTGAGGTGCAGTGTGTATAAACTGATCTTAGTTAAATCATGACAAATGGCCTGTGTCCCCCGCACACCCCTCGCTGTCCCACTCCTCCATTACTTACACAAGCCCGGCCGGGAGAGCCTGTCAACATCCCAGTGTTGTGTGTGTTTATCTGTGCGTGTGTGTGTGTGTATGTGTATGTTTATGTGTGTGTGTGTGTGTGTGTGTGTGTGTGTGTGCTTTGGAACGGCACAAGGCAACATCCTTGTTGGTAAAAGGCTGCAGCTATCTGCTGCTGCATCAATGCTAGGACAACCCTCAGCACTTGCAATTCACCTCTCTTCGCTAGTGTGTGTGTGTCTCTGTGTGTGCATGTACGTGTGTGTGCGCATGTTTTAATTTACCTCTGCTGAATATGCGTGTGTATGTTTACCCTCACTACAACCCTTATGTGCCTATGTGCATGTGAGCATGTTTGCATATAGATGTTTGTGCATGTGTCCTGATTTGTGCGTGTGTTGTTTGTGGTATGTGAGTGTATGTCTGTGTGTGTGTGTGTGTGTGTGTGTGTGTGTGTGTGTGTGTGTGTGTGTGCGAGCGCGCGTGCGTGCTTGTGTGTGTATTTGTGCGCTACAGCAAACAGGGCCATGACTCACCCCTGATTCTCATTAGCATGCTGGTCACTGAGCACAGCCAGAAGAGACAGAAAGGGAGAGAGAGCGGAGAAACAGAGAGAGAAGTGGGGTAGGAGGAGAAGCTGGATTTAGCAGGGAGTCATACCCCTTTCTATCCTCCCTCTCTCTCTTTCTCTCTCTCTCTCGCTCTCTCTCTCTCTCTCTCTCTCTTTCTCTCTCTCTCTCTATCACTCTCTTATTTCAATTTTTCACAAATGTATTGTCTTCCTTGTCTTTCTCTCTTAATGTCTCTTTTTCACCTCTCCGCACTCCCCTCTTTCTTTCTCCACCATTCTGTATCTATCAACCCCCCTTCTCTCTCTCTTTTCATCCCTCCTTCTCTCTCAATCCCTTCATCTATGTTGCACGTAATGCAACGTATTATTGATGAAAAGTGCATCAGACTTCACTTGTCCGATGAAAAATGAATAAAGCAAATAGATTTTCCCTCTTTCCTTTTATCTTTCCCTCTATCACTACCTCAATCCTTCTCTCTCTCTCTCTCTCTCTCTCTCTCTCTCTCTCTCTCTCTCTCTCTCTCTCTCTCTCTTCCCCACGCAATTTTCTTCCCGTGCTTGCTATTACCGGCTGGTTCAAAGCCAGATACAAAAGCCTTTTTCCTGCCTGGGGTCAATGGCTCACGCGCCGACTGGCCTCTGATGTCCAGTCCACCGGAGGACAACGTCCGGACACCCTGTTGGCTCCCGGAGAGGAGGAGGGAGAGGGAGCCCAGGGCACACCACATCTGAAGATACACTGTGGGAGGAATAACGTTCCACCCCATGCAGGCAACACCCTGCATAAAGCGGCCCCATGACGCCACACCTTTTCAGACCCTTAAACTGTGGATCTTTTGAAATATGAGAACTCCCCTTGGAGGTGCCAACACCGGCAGAGTAGAAGAGGGAATCAGAGAGAGAGAGAGAGAGCGAGAGAGAGAGAGAGAGGGAGAGAGAGAGAGAGAGAGAGAGAGAGAGAGAGAGAGAGAGAGGGAGGGAGAGGGAGAGGGAGAGAGCGAGAGAGAGGGAGAGGGAGAGACAGAGACAGAGACAGAGAGAGAGAGAGAGAGAAAGGCAGAGAGAGACCTAGATAGAGAGAGAGAGAGAAAGAGAGGGAAACGGTAAGGCACACCGCCTGGAAAGGCTTTCACATTCTGCTGAGTGAACCCGCGGGGCCACCCTGGTTATTGTCTTGTTGCTTTGGCCAGGCTGATGGATGGAAGGACCATCAATGTTAACCGCGGGTAAGGGCTGGGATGTTACAATGGTGTGTGTGTGTGTGTGTGTGTGTGTGTGTGTGTGTGTGTGTGTGTGTGTGTGTGTGTGTGTGTGTTTGTGTGTGTGTGTGTGTGTGTGTGCGCGCGCATGCGGGTGTGTTGGTCCCTCTGAGAATAGAGAAATACCCTCTTTGGAGCGGAAACGTCAGAAGCGATATTAACCATGCCTAAATGCTCGCAACAGGTCTAGCTCTCTCTGTTTTAGGAGGATACAAGAGTGGGTCAAGAGTGGGTCAAGAGTGGGTCAAGAGTGGGTCAAGAGTGGGTCCAGAGTGGGTCAAGAGTGGGTCAAGAGTGGGTCAAGTTGGCAATGTTTTGGAATGAGACACGTTCTCCTTTGTTAAAGACATGAGCCTGTAGTCTTTCAAACTTCTAAGCAACTCATGTTACCAATGTGGGGAAACCCAAAACCCCCTCTCTGTTTCTCGCCATCTCTCTGTCTCTCTCTGCCGCTCCATGTCCGCCCGCCTCTTGGCATCTCTCTCACTCTCTCTTTCTCCCTCTCTTTCAGCTGGGTCGTCTTTACCTCAGGGCTTGCTGACATAGTTCCTCGAGGTTGCAGTGGAGCAATTAGGCCGATAGAATATTCATGCTTCGTCCATGAAAAGTCAGCAGCGCTGCCTTCCTCCGTAGCCCGCATATGGAAGGCAACCTTCACACACAGGCACAAAGGCATAATTTACTGTACCTTCAAACACACACATCTCCACAAAAACAAACACACAAACAAGCGCACACACACACACACATCCACACACACACACACACACACACACACACACACACACACACACACACACACACACACA
>JAPMUY010007062.1:0-32500 GCA_026901105.3 Galaxias olidus
TAAGGGGGCAAATACTTTTTCACAGCACTGTATATAATATATTATATATAACATAGAATACATTTGCACAAATATCTACACACCTATTTTTGCCTAGTCATCATATATTATTCTTTGTGTAGATCGATGAAAAGAAAAAGGAATTGTATAAATTTTAGTATGAGGCTGTATTGTAACAAAAAGTGAAGGGATCTGAATACTTCCAGAATGCACTGTATGCACAGCATTCCACAGCAGTGAATGACTGGGACACCTCTGCACTGTAAAACTAGATCTAACATTATTCTGAAGATAGTTACACACCTCCCCTTTCTTTAAACCTCCTCTCCCTCCATCCCCCTCTCCCTTCATCCCCCTCTCCCTCCTTCCCCTACTACCTTCATCCCTCTCTCCTTCAATCCCCCTCTCCACTGGTCTCTTGTTAAAACCTAATTAATAAAACTGGCCTTGTCACTTAATTACCTACCCTTAATAGGCCTGCAGACGGACGCTTTGGGAGCGAGAGAGAAATGGAGAGGGAAAGAGAGATGAACGGAAGGAGAGAGAGTGAGAGAGAGGGGGGGGGCAGAGAGAGAGAGAGAAAGAGAGAGAGTGAGAGAGAGAGAGAGAGAGAGAGAAAGAGAGAGAGAGGGGAGAGAGAGAGAGAAATAGGGATATAATTGTGTTAAGCCAAATCACACATGAACTTGCTGAGAGCTATTCTTAGCTATGGGAATACTGAGAGCAGGAATGGGGGGATTTGGACTGACGAAGAAAGAGATAAAGAAAGAAAGAAAGAGAGAGAAAGAAAGAAAGAAAGACAGACAGACAGACAGACAGACAGACAGACAGACAGACAGACAGACAGACAGACAGACAGAAAGAAAGAAAAATAGAAAGAAAGAAAGAAAGGAAGAAAGAAAGAAAGAAAGAACGAAAGAAAAGACAAAGAGACAGAAAGGAAGCGACAGTCTGGAAATCTCTATGACGGAAGAGAGGTCAAAGGTCAAAGTCTTGTAGAATCAAACGCCTCATAGCAGAGAGGGAGGGGGTGGGGTGGTCAGGTTATTAGACAGGGCTCCATCTATAGCTTTAGCTACATCACCAGCATGACGCTCTCAAAAATCAGAAAGTCTGCATTATGTTTAAATATTCAGACAGCTACTCAGAAAACAATGGTGATGACATCATCCATGGAATCATTTGGAGTGGAAGAGACTGACTGTGCTTTGGAACAAACCCCACTGGGATCTTGTGAAGGGACAAACAACCACTCGAGAAAGGGCGCCACCTTGTGTATGAAGATGGTACAACCTCTTTCAGTTAGAAAGAAGAGTTCACCTTTTTAATAGTATGTCAAGGTAACCTGAAGATCTGCAGCACAACAGCCTCCTGAAACAAAGGGGAACTATTTGATTATGGTAGTGTTTGATTGCTCGGTGTGGAGAACAAATGTCATATCAAACTTCTGAAACTCGTTTTTGAATGTGGTGGTAAGCATTGGTTATGGTGAGGTCGTGAAAGTCAATCTATAGTACATTATAAAATATTCAGTGTTAGAGGCTGTGTCCACTGAACGTGTTTTTTCAACTGCCAGTGTCTTTTCACGGACCCTGACTGTGTGTTTGTGTGTGTGTGTGTGTGTGTGTGTGTGTGTGTGTGTGTGTGTGTGTGTGTGTGTGTGTGTGTGTGTGTGTGTGGGGGGGGGAGGGGGGTGGGCTGCCGCTTTGCAGAAGAAAAAATAACACTGTCCATTTTTTTTTCCTGGCGCCATCCAAAGCGGCAAGCCAGTCAGTGGTTAATGGTCAGTGGTCTATGGTCTGCAGTTTACGTATCCAAAAAGCCCGTATGTGAATGCCTGAGAAATATCGGAGGTGTTGTGTGAGGAGTGAGGGCATGTGAAGAGGGTCATTTGTATGTTTGTCCAACGCTCAATGCGTGAGAGCTGGCAGCTCTGGTAATGTCTACTGAGACAGGATGCAGTGTGGTTGTTTGTGGCGGAGTGGGTTTCAGACAACAGCAGGCTATGTTATTAATAAGTAGTAGTTTACCAGAGTAGTTATTCAGATTAGTCTTTTCCACAGTAAGTTAGGCATAGTAATCGGCGATGGAAACCCGAGCTCTGCTACTCTGTGAGTATTTTAGAGAAAATGATTCTGTTTTAAGTGTAGCTCTGTTTAGCTTTTACAGCAGAATGTTTTATGTCAAAAGAAAGTGAATGTGAAACTTTTATAGGACCGTGTACATCCCTTTGCCCTCTGTATGATTAATACATACTCGGCTATTCACACGAGATTATAGTAGAAAATCTTGACCCAACATCAATAAATGATATGTTTTTTCGTTTACCAAAAATCAATGAGGGATATTACTTCAATGGTCAATAAACTGTTTCTTAAAGAGGCTTAAATAAAATGCTCTTTTTTTCCCTGGGGACTCCAGTGATGATAACTGGACTAGACTGTGTTAGTAAAGCTGTGGGTAAGTTAATAACTATCATCATTTGTAATTTTTACATCAAACCTTCAGAACAAATCTAAAATGTGACTTTAGTATTCTGACAACCATGTATGTATTTAGTGATTTGTATTTGATTTAGATTTCTCATAAGGTGTCTGTGTCATCTTGAAGGACAAATCCCTTAAAAAAATATCATGGGGTGCCAAGTGTCAAAAAATATCTTCATGTGTATCTTTTTCCAGAATAAATTTAAATTGTCTTTTTTAAATAAAACTAATTTGAACATTTATTTAAATGTTTTTCGGACATTTACACATCTGAGTAAAAAAACAAGATTTAAATTAAATCTGGAAAAAAAAAACTAGATTTAATTTAAATCTGGGAAAAGATATACACCTGAAAATGTTAATGCTTAGCACCCCATTAAGAATAGACTTCCTTCTCTGTCCATCACAACCCTCTGCCCTTCTCTCGTTCTCTACTGTCTCTCCCTCTATCTCTCTCTCTCTTTCTCTTCTACTTTATGTTACTTAGGTTCCTCTCCTCTCAGTTCTCCGCCCACAAGTTTAGACATAACTGATCTATTTGAATATAGGTTTGACTCAGAAGATTGGAATGGCTATGTTGACAGTGTGACTTGTAGGTTTACAACCCTAAGATTAAAGCCTGACTGTGGTTTGTATATTTTAATGTGGACTACTTCCTCATTAAGTGTCTGTGTCATCTTGAAATTTCTTTAGAAGTATACACTGCTTTCTCTGTTCTTTGCAACCCTCTTCCCTTTCCTCATTTTCAACTCTCTCTCTCTCTTCATCTCTCTCTTTATCTCTCTCTCGCTCTCTCTCTCTCTCTCTCTCTCTCTCTCACTCTCTCTCTGTGTGTCTCTTCAACTTTATCTTACTTAGGCCCCCCTCCTCGCAGTTATCCGCTCACAAGTTCGAACTTCACTGATCCATCTGAATATGGGTCTGGCTCATTGAGTTACGATGATGACGAGGATGGTAGGTTTACAACCCTACATTTACAAACAAACAAATTCGGTTGCTGGTTTCATGGCAAGTGCCATGAAGATGCCCTTGAGCCAGGCACTGAACTTCCTGTTTACCTGGCTGTGCGCTGTAGACTCTGATGTCATCCTGGAAAGCCCGGCCCTTCCTGTGACCAAGGGAGATGCTGTGACGCTGCGCTGTCGATCCAACAGAAGCCCTTCCAACCTTCCCGCCGACTTCTACAAAGACGGCAACCTCATCAGGACCGAGTCCACTGGAGAGATGACCATTTCTGCTGTGTCCAAGTCTGATGAAGGCTTCTACAAGTGCCAGAGCCACACAGGAGAAGAATCACCAGAGAGCTGGCTTTCAGTGAAAAGTGTGTAAACTGTTATAACACATACAACACATTTCTTTGTTCTATTAATGTTTCTGTTTCATTTGCCAAAACATATTTTATATTTTCTTCAGCTCCATGCTCACCTGCCATCCTGTCTTGGCCCAGACTGATCTGCCATCTAGTGGTGGCATCTCCCTATATGCTGACCACCATCATACTAGGGGTAAAATACCAACGCAGATATCGCGGTAATAATAATAATAATAATAATAATAATAATAATAATAATAATAATAATAATCATATATTCTTATATACATTATTTTCTATTGCACTTTTCTCAACAATGAGCAGTAAAGTAACAACTCAACGCTCTAAAAAAAAAGAAAAAAAAAGAAAAAATGTTTTAATCACACTTCTCATCCAATTTAATAAAGAGGAAGCCAACTACATTTGACTTCGGTACGCATTGGCTGAACCCACAAACACAATTAATGAATACATACATACATTGAACTAATTACTATGTGGGCTAACATTATGATTGTGTGTGTTTGTCAGATTGTGTCTTTGAGGAGCAGCAGTGATGCCAGCTGATGAAGTATATCCTACACAACAGCTCCAGCAGAAAGGAATAAAAACGGTTCCCTTACTTACTGTACTTATTATCTCTAATTGGAATGGTCAATTTGCATGGCAACTGTGACATTAACAAAATGGGCCTTTAAGTTCCAATGGCATCATTCAGTATAAACAGAACATCAGTCCTGTTTTTCATATAGATAGTAGGCAATAAACATAACCATAAAAATGCAACTTTTCTATGCTTGAATATCATTCCGTATCGTACCTCCTCTTCCTCCTCATCCTCCTCTCGTTCTCGCCACTCTGACTGTACTGTCCAATATTAGCCTCCATTGTTGCACAAACCAAATGTTTACCTGAGGCCTATTGATAGTGCTCTAGCTCTCATTTGTAAGTGAACTCATTATCTAAAAGTGTTTTCGCATGTGTCAATGTGGAAAGGCAATTGGAAAAGTAGTGTAGCAATGTAGAGACCAATGTTAACAGTTTTGTTTGAGGTAAGTGTTAATAAATTGCAAACTGAGTCTGAAGTAGTGAGTTGTGTTTACAGGTTTGCAAAAAGTGTTTATAATTACAAACTGAGTGTAAAGCCGAGAACGTGCATTCAGTTTGGCACACTTGATAAATGCAGTGGCAACAAGTGTTAATGGTTTCAGTGTTTGTACCTCAAGAATCACTTTTAGTGTGTAAGCAATTAGAAAAAAAAATTAAACGGGTTTGAAGAGTTTTGCAAGAATTATTTGCTTTTGCAAGAGATGTATGATGTTTTACTGGTTTAGCGTACGATTTTGTGGTCAGTATGTAGAGCAAAAATAGCATGGAGCTTCTGCAAAAATTCAGGCAGATTACTTGAAGTCCGTGCCCTGCTGACTTACAGTAAGAGTCACACAGAGCATGCAGCACACACTAATCACTGGCACACCTGTTCACAACCAAATATCATGTCAAGGAGGGAGCAGGGGAGGTATTCATATGACCTGATGTCAAAGGTTCTGTGCTTGTTGAATGAGGTGATAGGAAATGCTCTCACCTCCACCCCAACTGCCACCTGGGGTCTGCTAATATGTTCTGCTAATGTGTTCGGCTAATACGTTCTGCCAATGTGTCCCAAAGGGGGATTGATGTATGTGTGCTCCCTGCTTTGGAATGGTGTCCTGAATATGTACAGCAGGGAGCTTCAATATGTAGCAGACCCAACCATGCCAAAGCTGATGTGTTTAAACATTCAATAAATGATTTAAGACAGAGAGTGTGTCTGACTGAACTAGTTTTAATGATAGTGCTTAATCAGAAAAAACTGTAACTTGCCGAGAGCGGTCTGTTGAGAGAGCAGGCGAACACTAATATAGGACTATATACTTTTTGCACGGAATAATATGCTGAGTTTTTTTATGATTATTTTCAACACACACAGACATTTCAGCAAAGAAACAGAGAGCATCTGCCCCATGATGTATCTATCCATCCACCCCCCCTCTACTTATCTCCTTCCTTCCCCTCTCTCCTTCCCTCCCTCTCTCTTTCCCTCCCCATCTCCTTCCCTCCCCCTCTCCTTCCCTCCCTCTCTGATTCCCTCCCTCCTCCTCTCCTTCCCTCCCTCTCTCACCCCCCCCCCCCCTTCCCCCTCCCCCTCACACAACCACCATTTTGTTTCCTCCGTAGGTCAGGCTTTCTGGCACGTACATCTTAGGAACACCCATAATAAAATCCACCACCCCACCGTCGTCTCCCCCGGCAACAGCTCCAGCTCCAGGGGGTCCAGCCGTTACCGTGACACCAGCAGTGTCATGGGGTATGGTGAAGACCTCTTTGTAACAGCTGTGTTTCCCGCTGAACGGCAGCGGGATCACGAGTCGCCGCGGCACAAGTGGAGCGCTGCTCACAGTGGGCGGGGCCTTGTGTGGCGGCAGTTGGGAGTGGGCGGAGCTCTTCAAGAGTCGGAGGGAAGAGGGGGAGGCGTCCAGATCAGAGGGCGGGGCTAGTTCACTCCTGGTACAACAAGAAGAGAGAAGAGAGAGAAGAATAAGAAGACAGGATAAGATAGAAAGGAAGTGACCGTCTGGAAATCTCTATGATGGAAGAAATGTCAAAGGTAAAGTCCTGTGAAATTGTATGCCTCATAAAGAATTTTGAATTAAAATGTTTTTTTTTAGCTGCATTGTTGTTTTGGACTTTGTTGCTTTCAAATACATTGCTTGTTTGGTGTTTGGCTACACTTTGGCTACACTTCCTCTAGTTGTTAAATACAGACACCCAAACTTACCGACTGTAGTATCTGTAATCACACTGAGCTGTGCTGACTAGGGGATCCCTCAATGGTGGAACATTAGCAAGCTGGTTGCGCATTGCCTATAAGAAAAGTGAAATTAGATTATTAAATATGTGAAAAGTAAAAATTATACATAAAAAAAAACATTTGTTGTCCACTGAATCTTTAAGACACACTTGTTCATTCATTTTTTCACTGTCTGAACAACAAATCTGTTATCAACAGAATGTTAGTCAAAGTTTCATATTTAGAAATTGCAGTAAAATAAGTTGTTTATATTAGAGAGTTCAAAGGGTGCAATCACCAGTATTGTTTGGTAGTCCTCAACAAATGGGTCTTTTGGAACGGGCTCTCCTCTAAACCTGTCCTGCATCTCACTAACTGGTGCTGACACAAGATGTACAGACACACTGTTCTTAATCTGGGGAGGAGGAAACGGGAGAAAAACAACAATCACACTAATAGTATTAGCCATGCGTTGCACACACAATATCACTTGTCTAAAGGCATTTAGGATTACAAACACACACAGGCACACATTAGCACACATTGTTTTTTGTCCTGACCTTTTTCTCCAGGTGGTTGGGGAAATGTGTTTTCCAATGCGGTGGGGGACGTGGGTGGCGTGTTTGAGTCAACGGCCCTATATGGGACTTTTTGTCGTGTCGCGAGAGAGAGGTGGCGGAGAAGTGATCGGTAGGAGACACCAGGTAAGGACGATTCAGGAGAGGAGGAAGTGCTGCATTCTGAATGAGGTGGAGGGAAATACAGAGAGGGTGCTGCTGTGTTGAGTGGTTTATTACCAGGCCCGATTGTACGCCCCTATCATCTATCGAGAACAAATCTGAGTTAATAGGCCCACCTTTATTCAAACTAAATAAGTTGCATAATAATAATACATTTTATTCGAGGGTGCCTCAAAGTCTTTCAAGGTCACCTTACAGTATACAAGTGAAAATTAAATATAAAATATAAGAAATGCAGCAACATAGCAACAATACAAAAGTGGGTGTAGGGTAGGATACCACAATGGCACATTACTGAAAACACAGGTGAACATGGGGAGACAGTACAAGGGAGCAATTACAGTGAGTAGGCCTGTTTGAACAAATTAGTTTTTTCTTGAGACTTGAAAGACGATAAAGTGTCATGGAGTTAATGTACGGAGCAGAGAGAGTGTTGTCCAGGGACCGGTAACCCCGAGGCTCATGACCAGGGACCGGTAACCCCGAGGCTCATGACTTGGGAGGAGATAGGTACAGGGAAGCCATCGATCTGATGTTAGCGATAGTGGCTTTGCCATTTGGACTGTGGCTTTGGATCCTAAACAGCTACATAACACAAAAAATATTACTATTTTTGTAAATCGACATACCCTGCGACTTTCTAAATAAAAAGGCACGGCTGGCTGGCTGTACATGAGGCCGATGTCGTAGCTCGTCATTCCAAAGTCTCGCCTCCGTCCCGCTAACGAGCCCATTCCGGTAGATGCGGTGGAAATTTCTCCAAATGGCAAACGGAGCTAAGCAGCAGTTCGGCCTTCTTGTCTTTCAATTTTCATTGAGTATCAAATGCTAGCGAAAACCCAGGCCCTAGTGTAGTTTTTCGAGAAGCGACGTGAAAAACGTAGGAACTTCACTTATCTTGCCAGCGTAGCCATGGAAATAGGACGCGCCAGTGGCGCGCGCTTTGCGAACGTTCACGTTGCCGAACTGATTAAACTTACTAGTGCGTAATAAAACAACTCTGAAATCATTTAACTACAAAAAAAATGTTTATATTATAAAAAGGTAAACCAGAAATATTGAAGCAAACCAATGCAAAAGGATGCACTTTTTTATTATTAAAATTTAGCAAAAATTTTTAGATGACTTTCTGTCACGCTGGGCGCTAGCACACTGAAAGTTGCGACCCAAAAACGGACCTGAACCCAATAGGAAGAATCGCAAGTGGTCACAAAGACGACACGAAACACGGAGTAGTCCAAAGCAGGGTTTAGCTCTTTACTTGAGAACCAACAAACGTAATGACAGACAAGGGATGTGCACATGTGCAGGGCTATAAAAAGGGCAAACGAAACATAAGGAAACCAATTAACCAAACACACACAGGTGAGATTAATAAAACACTAATGAGCTGAGGTGCTGTCGCCTCAGGAGCTGTCCTTGGTCCTGATCCTCCCTCAGGTTGGCAACGGAAGATCCCGACCCTGACAGGACCCCCTCCCCGAAGCGCGGCACCGGACGCGAGCAGCAGGCGCCCTGGAGGAGAGAAAAGAAGAGATGAGGCCTTTATCCAGGATCTGGGCCGCAGGCTCCCAGGAACGTTCCTCCGGCCCGTAGCCCTCCCAGTCCACCAGATACTGCCGACGTCCTCGGACCAGACGAGTGTCCAGGATACGCCTCACGGTAGATGCCAATCCTCCATCGATGAACCGGGGAGCCGGAGCAGGGGTCTCAGACGGAACCAGGGTACTGACGAGCAGTGGTTTTAGTCGAGAGATGTGGAATACTGGGTGCACATGCAGGGACCTGGGGAGCTGGAGACGGACCGCCACCGGGTTGATCCTCCGGATGATCTTGAAGGGCCCGACGTACCTCGGGTGGAGCTTGGGAGTCCCTCCCCGGAGTGGGAGATCTTTCGTGGACAACCAGACCCGTTGACCCACCCGGTAAATCGGTCCGGGACGGCGACGGCGGTTGGCCTGCTTCTCCATGGCCCTGCGTGCATGTATCGATGCAGCCCTGGCCCTCCGCCACGCCCGGCGGCAACGGCTCACAAATGCCTCGGCTGACGGGACCCCCACTTCCTCCTCCTGCTCAGGAAACAATGGGACAGCATATCCACACAGGCATTCGAAAGGGGACATACCTAAGGCCGAGTGATGCAAGGTGTTGTGAGCGAACTCGGCCCAGAGTATTTGCTGGCTCCAGGAAGAGGGACTTCTGGACACCAGACAGCGGAGGCTGGTTTCCAGCTCTTGGTTAACCCGCTCCGTCTGCCCGTTGGACTGCGGGTGGAACCCAGAAGACAGGCTCACCGTGGCCCCCAGCAGACGGCAGAAAGCCTTCCAGAACCTGGAGGTAAACTGAGGACCCCGATCGCTGACAACGTCCGTAGGGGGGCCGTGGAACCGGAACACGTGATGGAGGACCAGCCGGGCAGTCTCAGGGGCCGACGGTAGCTTGGGTAATGGAATAAAGCGGGCAGTCTTTGAGAACCGGTCAACCACCACCAGTATGGCGGTGTTCCCTTGGGACGGAGGCAACCCGGTTATGAAGTCCAAGGAGATGTGCGACCAAGGGCGCCTGGGAACCGGTAGGGGCAGTAGCAGACCCGCCGGACGAGTAGACTGGGTCTTGTTACGGGCACAGGTGGTGCATGCAGCCACATAGTCCTCCCCATCCTTCCTCATGCTGGGCCACCAGAACCGTCGCTGAAGCAACTCCAAGGTCCTCCTCCGACAGGAAAAAGGGGAAGCATGCGCCCACGTGAGGACCTTCGAGCGCAGTCCAGGAACCACGTAAAGGCGCCGAGGAGGCCCCCCCCCCCGGAGGAACGCGGGCGCCGGTGCCTGTCCTACGGACCTCTTCCACGACGTCCCACTGGACCGGAGCCACGATCCTGGAGGCCGGAACAATGGTATCATCCCCGGGGTTCGCCGCAGGGGGACCCGGCAGCCGTGACAGAGCGTCCGGTTTGCCGTTCTTCGACCCCGGACGGTAAATAATGAGCAGGTCAAAGCGCTCAAAAAACAGAGCCCACCTCGCCTGCCGGGAATTGAGTCTCTTAGCCGTCCTTACGAACTCAAGGTTCTTGTGGTCAGTCCAGACCACCACCGGGTGTGCCGCTCCCTCCAGCCAGTGCCGCCATTCCACCAAGGCCAGCTTGACCGCGAGCAATTCCCGGTCCCCGATGCCGTAGTTGCACTCGGCCGAGGAGAAGCGACGAGAGAAGAATGCGCAGGGGCGAAGCTTCCCATCGGGACGACCACGCTGCGAAAGGACCGCCCCCGCCCCCAGCTCGGAAGCGTCGACCTCCACCACGAACGGACGGCCTGGATCGGGCAGCTGCAGGATCGGAGCCGAGGTGAAGCGACGCTTGAGGACGTCGAAAGCCCCCCTGGCGGCTGCGGAAAACACAAAGCGCCCCTCCGTCTTCCTGGTGAGGTCCGTGAGGGGCAAGGCCAGGGTCCCAAAGTCCCGGATAAACCGCCGGTAGAAATTGGCGAACCCGAGGAAGCGCTGCACGTCCTTCACGGACGCAGGGACGGGCCACTCCCGGACCGCGCACACCTTGGAGGGGTCCATCTCGAGGCGGCCCTGGGAGACGATAAATCCCAGAAACGCCACCCGCCGGACATGAAACTCGCACTTCTCCGGTTTGACAAACAACAGATGCTGGAGCAAGCGCTGAAGGACGACCCGGACGTGTGTGAAGTGCTCCTCCTCAGAATTGGAGAAGATGAGGATGTCATCCAAATAAACATACACAAAACGGCCCAGAAAGTCCCTCAACACGTGATTAATGAGCGCCTGGAACACAGCCGGGGCATTGGTGAGGCCAAAAGGCATCACCAGGTACTCATAATGTCCGTTGGGGGTGTTAAAAGCAGTCTTCCACTCGTCGCCCGCGCGTATGCGCACCAGGTTGTAGGCGTTGCGTAGATCCAATTTAGTGAACACAGACGCGCCCTGGAGACGCTCAAAAGCGCCGGTCATGAGGGGAAGAGGGTACCGGTTCTTGACCGTAATCTTGTTCACACCCCGGTAGTCGATGCACGGGCGGAGGTCCCCGTTCTTCTTGTCCACAAAGAAAAACCCCGCCCCAGCTGGAGACGTGGAAGGGCGGATGAACCCGGCCGCCAGTGCCTCCTCTATATATTTGTCCATGGCCCGATGTTCCGGTGCTGAAAGGGCGAACAGGCGCCCTCTAGGTGGCATGGTCCCAGGGAGGAGGTCAATGGCGCAGTCGAATTCCCGGTGCGGGGGAAGCCTGCTACTGCGTGTCTTGCTGAAGACCGCGCCTAAATCGTGATACCGACCTGGCACCAAGGATAAGTCAGCCGGGGGCGACAGTTCAGGCTGGTCCAGGCATGGCTGGTCCCGAAGGCAGGTATCTCGACACCGCTGGTCCCATGCTAAAAGGGTACCAGAGGACCAGCAAAGGTGCGGATTGTGTTGAGCCAGCCAGGGGTAACCGAGAATAATCGGCAGGCTGGGCGAGTCAATAATATGCAGCTGGATGGTCTCCTGGTGGTTAAGCACCGTGCGTAGCTGGATTGGACCTGTACTGCGCCCAACCGTCCCGGTACCCAGGGCACGCCCGTCCAACGCATAAACCGGCAATGGGTGCTCCAATGGCCACAGGGGAATCCCACATTTGGTCGCCCACGCCTCGTCCATAAAATTACCCGCAGCCCCTGAATCAATAAACGCAGAGGCAGTGTGCTGCCTACCTGCACAAAAAATAGTCACAGGAAGAGACAAACGTGAAGGCAGTAAGGTAGAGAGGATGCATGTACTCACCGGTCCCCTCCCTAGGACTGGTGAGCGTGTGCGTTTCCCTGCCTCCGGTCACACTGGTTGCGGAAGTGGCCGGTGTCGCCGCAGTACAGACAGCGGCGCTCCCTCCTCCGTCGCTCCCGTTCATGGGCCGTAAGGCGCGTCCGTCCCAGCTGCATGGGTTCGACGTCCCCTGTGACCCGTTGTACCGGGGGTGACAGGTAGCGGCCCTCATCGGCCCGAGGTAGAAAGGGTAAGCCGGTAGCACGGCGCTGCTCACGCCTCTCTCGAAGCCGTTTGTCAATACGGAGAGCCAGATTGATAAGACTCTCCAGGTCGACAACGTCCTCCCGAGCAGCCAGCTCGTCCTTTATTTCCTCGATGAGTCCCATCTGGAAAGCCGGCACTAACGCCGCGTCGGTCCACTGGCTGTCCACCGCTAAAGACCGAAACTCCACAGCATAGTCCGCCACGGTCCTAGCCCCTTGACGTAAACGCAGGAGTTTAGTTGCAGCCTCATGTCCGCTACGACGGTGGTCAAAAACACGCCGAAACTCTTGCATAAAGTGTTGGGAGTCGTGGAGCGCCGGCGTGGGATGTTCTGAAAACGCCGTCGCCCAGGTCAGAGCCCTGCCGGTAAGCAGAGCCATTATGTAGGCCACCCGGGTTTGCTCACTCCTGAAGGCGTTAGGCTGGCACCGGAAAACGCTGTTGCACTGCATAAGGAAACCACGACAGCCATCCGGATGACCGTCATATCTCTCCGGAGCTGGGAGAGAAACGTCCCTGGTCGAGGAGTCAGCCGGTGGAATCGTTGGCTGTGTAGGTGCCGCCTGCACCATAGCACGGAGCTCGGCCTGAGAAGCCGCCAGCTGGTTCACGGTCTGCCCAATAGCCTGCAGCTGACCGCCCATGGCCAGCACCTCTTCGGTCCGCTGGCCCATAGCCGTCCCCTGAAGGCGTAAGGCATGCTGGAGATTCATCAGATCCGCTGGGTCGTATTGGTGGTCTGTCATTCTGTCACGCTGGGGCACTAGCACACTGAAAGTTGCGACCCAAAAACGGACCTGAACCCAATAGGAAGAATCGCAAGTGGTCACAAAGACGACACGAAACACGGAGTAGTCCAAAGCAGGGTTTAGCTCTTTACTTGAGAACCAACAAACGTAATGACAGACAAGGGATGTGCACATGTGCAGGGCTATAAAAAGGGCAAACGAAACATAAGGAAACCAATTAACCAAACACACACAGGTGAGATTAATAAAACACTAATGAGCTGAGGTGCTGTCGCCTCAGGAGCTGTCCTTGGTCCTGATCCTCCCTCAGGTTGGCAACGGAAGATCCCGACCCTGACACTTTCTATCTGAAAAATGTGGTATCCAGTGTTCCTCCGCAACCAAAAACAGAAGGCCCTTATTTGGAATGACCTTAACAATAAATCACTGAACCATTCGCTCAGAGTACATTGTTAAAACGAAAGGCCATGAAAAGACCTGGTCCATTCGGACCAGTTGGTTGGAGATGCAGGAAGTAAAAAATAAAAAGTCAGATAAATTACATATTTCATGGTAAAGGTTTTTAATGTAGTTTTTTTTCAAGTTCAGTTTATTATCTTGTCATAATAAATATTAAAAAACCTATACATTATGGAGCACAATCCAACATATAATAATAATATTATTATTATTATTATTATTATTATTATTATTATTATTATTAATAATAATGTAATAATAATATTAACAACAACAAATAATAACAAAACCTGCATTTATACTAACGCTGCGTGTTTGTGTGTGTGTGTGTGTGTGTGTGTGTGTGTGTTTGTGTGTGTTTGTGTGTGTCAGGTTCCCCTGGCGACCCTCCAGGTGATGATACTGACTATAGGAAGGCCGACGACGAGGATGAGGAGGAGGTGGGAGGGTTGAGTGTTCATGGACGACAATCTGTTCACCTGACGAGCTAACGCCGAGAAACAGTTGATCTGGAGGAGGAAAGGGAAAGAGAAGGAGGGTGAAGGAGAGAGGGAGAGAAATATGAAGAGGAGAGAGAGGGCGAGAGCAAGAGAGAGAAAGAGCAAAAACAAGAGAACCAGACAATCATGTGTCATTTTGTCCCTTAGACTATAAGATAGTAATATCCCTCTCAAGACAACTAATTTTGTGAAAAGGGCCTTAATTGATTTTTCCACCGGAATACGACGAGGTTTGAAAAGTTCAAGAGCGGTTGGTTTTCTCAGGGGGGACATGTGGGAGTGACATACCCATCCTCCTTGCTCCTGAACCCAGCACAGCAACTTGGCCTTGAAGAAAGACACCATCTGTCTTAAGAGCTCCAGCACTACTGGTGGGACTAGGCCTTCCACCAACTTGACCAGTTTATCCTCAATCAACTGACAGCCAAAAGCGGAGCACACACGCGCGCACACACACGCGCACGCGCACACACACACACACACACACACACACACACACACACACACACACACACACACACAGTTCGGGGTTAGATGCATTTTTTTAATATATTTTTGTTATATTACAAAAAATATTTTTGTAAATACAAACGGTTAGCATTGTATTCACCCGTACGGCGATCTTCCCAGCCATGTAAATCACCACGGCGATCCTTCCCCAGTTGATCTCGCCGTCACTAAACATCTCGGACACAACCCCCCAGAAGCGCTTCGGCATCGTCGCACAGTCACAAGAGGTCACTTTGTCTATCATGCTAAAATAAAAGAGATGGGGAGGGTTACCAGGCATGAATAAATAAAGAGGAAGACAAACACTATAGAATCAATGGGAGAATATTGGGACAGCCAGGAGGGTTCTTTGGGGAAAGAGTGAATCAAAACACTTATAACTTGTTTTCTATACCAGGTGTTCTCCTTGAATGGACAGTTCTATTCGGCACAACAGACACATCACTCCTCTGTTCTGAAGTTCCATTAACATACCGGAAAAAGAACAACTCACTTGTTAAGTTCCTGGTCATTGCTCATCTCATGACCTATCATGCAGACGATCTCTACGATTTGTGTTACAATTTTCTTCTCTTGCTGGTTCTGCACTTGCTGTGCCACAGGTGTTAGGAGCGGGACTTCCCATGACCGCACCTCTCTCAGTTGATTCTGCATCACCCTGGAAACGAGACAGAGGTATACTTATTGCTTAAGTCAGCTCATAAACGTGAAGCGAAAGTAGTTCCAAATGCCAATCTAAAATACCATATGTAGGCAAATAAAAATATAATTTTTAGTGTTAGTGTTAGTAGCACAGGAATAAATTGTGGAGATGAAACCATTATGATCAGACGATTATAAACCATTAGGCCTATACATTATGAACACAGTGCTGGTTAATAATTCCTCGCATTGTTGATATGTTAACGGTATCATACTAAAAGTGAAACTTACAACGTTATCGCGGCTTCTCCGATCCTCTCATCTGTGAAATGACAAAGAATCAAACCAGAAGTTTAAAGTCAAGATCACCAAAATATTTTTACCACAGCCTAATATACCACATTGCTAATAAGTAGGTTACTCCATTTATATGTATAAAACATTATGCTTTAAGTAGTAGGCCTACTGTATGCCCAAAATAGCATTATTTACAAGCTAATTAATTTGGTGTTAAATGAGGTAGGCTGAGATACATAGCTGCACCTACGCTGGCACTGACAGATTAGTGGGCTATAGTTACGAAAAGTCGGTTGACTGGTTTCAGGAGCTTACCTGAAGTCGTATTTCCATCGTTCTCCATTGTCAAACTGTCAACTAAAACAACAACATTGACAACATTGAGGATATAGGAACTAGCTCATGTTCTGATAGATATAACCCTTCAGAAACTGGGCGGAAAAGAAAGTGACAAAACCGTTAGTCAGTTTGCAGTTTTATGCAGCGTTTATTTATTTGACGCCAAAGCAGGGTCAAGAAATCATTAGACACGCCCCATTTCCTTGAGGGTGGCGATATAGTTCTCGAAGGTTTTCTGGGTGTTGTGGTCCACTGTGAATGTTAAAACTAAAGCTGAACGCCAAGATTGACAAATGAAAACAACGTGCTTAAAATTGTTTAGCTTGAGGTAATTTATGTTATTTAAGGCAGAGATGTTCTGTTATTAGCATGTGAAGCAAAAATATTAAGTGAACAGGTAGGGTGAAATGCCCCTTTAATTGTTATATAAAATAAACAAAATATTTTCTTCACAAGGCCTATAGTTTTTTTTAAAGTGACACAGACATGTATCGTCTTTATGAATGAGGTACATGTTTTCATCAAAAGTCTAACGACAAGGAAAGACCTAAATGCCCAAAAAGTATATGCTGTTCAATTTTTGTGTCACTAAGTCATAGCAGTCTCTTTCTCGTTTTCAAATACATAGGACTTACAATTCACTAACATAATGTGGAATAACATAACACTGACCCAAAACATTAGCAACTAAATAAAGACATACAACGATGTATTCTTAAAAAACCACATTCCTTATTTATTTATTTTTACAACAATGATGGCCAATAGCAGAAGAGTTCAAATACTATATCACACAAGTCACAGGTATTTGAACCAGCAAAATGTGTGATTGTGGTGTATCCCATTTTTTCATCGGAAGAATGACAAAGACTCAATCGACAAAACTTTGAAGATAATTCAAAGCTTCACAAGTTGTTTTGACAAAACCCTTATTCATACCAAAATCGCAAGCAACCCAATAAAAAACCAACAAACAAAAATAAGTATTCCTCGTAAAAAGGCTTTACTATAAAAAAGGTGGAAATTTCTTATATATTATAATTCAAGTGTTTGACCTTCAACCATAGATATTTACAAATTGACATTGAATTTCAAAGGTCTACAGCAGAACTTCCTTGAACAGTTTCTTATTCACACACAGGGCTTTTGTTGATGCTACTGTATTGAGGAGACCATGGTGGACCTAGATAGTTTGTGTACTGTAGGGCTCCCTTGTCACTCACCATCATAGGAGTCCCCTTTCTTAGTTTCAAATACATAAAATTCATAATTCAGGACATGAGTAGCTTCATGTACCTTTTATCCCTGAAAGGTAAAACTGACAGAACAGGGAGGAAGCATACATATATTTTCCCATTGGCACTTTGGTACTGTGACAATTACTATATATACTAAACATGTAGGTATTAATGGTTAATGTTAAAAAATATTTTGTTTCCTTGAAACACCATATGCCCTGAGCAGCATTCACGTGACATGATGTACAAGAATAAAGTTAAAAAAAAAATTTTTTAAACATGCTCTTCTGAGATGATTTGAGCATGTGCAGGATGCAAACTGACTTATGCACAATACATCATGCAATCATCACTGCTAAAAGTATAAAATTATTATTTATGTATATATTTCTCGGAGGAAGACTTACTCAAAAACGTGTAGAGTTACCTTGACCTGTATGCATGTGTCAAATTCTCCTCACCACTTCTCATGGCAGAAGTTCATTGTGTATGTGTGTGTGTGTGTGTGTGTGTGTTTGTAATGATGTGAGTATGCACTAGGGATGGGCATTTTAGGCCATATCACTATTCAAATATCCTAGCAAAAATATTTCGGTTAATCGATTAACCGAAATAAAAAGACTTTATGATTTTTTGTATTTTTTATTTTTTTTATTTTATTCGCGCTATAGTGCACTTGTAATGTAGCCCGAAGGGCTTCCGTGATCTGGCCTTCGCTAAATAAACATATTCCTTTTCCAATTTCTGAAAATGTCTTACTCTGACACATTTGGACAGATTTTCTTTGATCTCGGAGCGGAGAGTCGGCGCTATAAAGCACATGTGTTTGTATCGGTGATCCAGAGCACTAGCATAGAGCGCTCTCGTACCTTCAGTTGACGTGCTGCCTGCGAGTTTAAACTACTTGATGTGGAGATCAGGGAAAATGTTTCTAATGCATTGCAATTGTGCTTTTTCTTTCTACTTTTTACATATTTCAATGGCATTGGTGTACACGTTATAAACAGTATGTAATCAAAATCGCTAAAGAATAATATTTAAATTAACTTTAGGCAAAAACATAAATAAAAAACTGCAGCTATAGTCGAATACCCACATCATTTAGAATAATCGAATAATCGTGCCCATCCCTAGTATGCACAGGATGCACATTGATAGTAGTTTGGTAGTGTGTTTATGTAAACAGTTGTTTGATAAAGACCATACTGATGTGTGTGTGAGAGAGAGAAGAAGATCTTCTCACCACTTTCAAGGCCTGAAGTAAAAAAAAGAGTGTGTCTGTGTGTAGTATGATGCACAGGAACTACAGAGTGTGTGTGCACATACTTTTGTTTGAGGAAGACCATGGCAATGTGTTTGTGTGTGAGCGTTTGTGTTTCAAGTTCTCCTCCCCACTCTCCAGGTGATGAAGCTGCCTAAAGTCAGGCCGACGATGAAGATGAGGAGGAGGGCAGACGTTTGGCTGCTCATGGATGTCATCCTCTCCACCTGACAACGGGCCAGCTCAGAGAAACTGTTGATCTGGAGGACGAAGACGATGACAGCAATGACAAAGAGAAGAAGACGGAAAACCACAGAGAAAGAAGGAGAACGTGAGGATGACTGAAACAATCGATACACAACAGATTTTCTTTGACAAATAAATCTATAATCAGTACCAGTCAAAAGTTTGTGGAGTTTGGACACACTTTCCCACTGAAGTGAATGGGAAAGTGTGTCCAAACTATTGACTGGTACTGTGTGTGTGTGTGTGTGTGTGTGTGACACAGATAACATTTAAAATGGTCCCCCTGTTATATGGTAACCTACCCATCCACCATGCTCTCTGACCCAACCCAGAAGTCTGGTTCTGAACACCTCCAAGGTCCATTTCAGGATGTCCTTCACAAGCAGGGGGAGATGGGCCTGCACCATCTGAGACACACACACACGCATGTACGCATGCACGCACGCACGCACGCACACACATACACGCACACACATTGAAGAAAAATATGTGTGTAATCTCACAGTAGTGCAAATCACTTGAATTACATAATAAGATAAACAATCTGAATAAGCCTATCATTTTATTCAATTAATCAAGCTGAGCAATCTGCATAAGACCATTGTTATATTGACGGTAATACTGTTGTCCACTAGGGGGGGGGGGGGGGGGGGCTGTACCCTTCTAGAAACCCTACCTTGACAGCCATCCGTCCAGCCACGTAGAAAAGCACGGCAATTCTCTCCCAGGTGATCTGGCCGCTTTCAAACACCTTGTTAACCAGCTGGGAAAACATCACCTCTGGAGAGCCAGGCCCCAACGCCATCCCATCTATGGCACTGAAACAAGGGAGCACAGGCAGAAGGTCAAAGTCTGTTTTAAATTCATCATATGCCAGTATGCAGTACAGTACAATGGCACTAAAATGTAAACCCGCCAGCTCCGTAATCTGCAACAATGGAGAGGATGGTACACACACACACACACACATACATAACCCCATACGTACGCACGCGCACGCACACACACATACACACACACGCACGCATGCAGGCACGCATGCACACACACACGCACACACACACACACACACACACACACACACAAATAAACAAACACACACACGCATTTCTGCACTGTCTCCCCTAACACCAAGATGAGAATGGAGAGGATGGACAAACAAACGCATGTACACTCACACACGTTATTACACTTCATCTTAGTAAGATTTGAGAGGCCAGTTCATTGCAGAACTTAACCTCTAGTGGACTGGACCCGTTAACCCCAGAACTTAACCTCTAGTGGACTGGACCCGTTAGCCCCAGAACTTAACCTCTAGTGGACTGAACCCGTTTAGCCCAGTACAGACTGTGGCACGGCTATCTATCTTAGATATCTCTGCTCTCATCAAACTGACTCACTCCTGAAACGGTCGGTCGTCTTTGACTTTGTCACCGATGATGCGGATCATCTGCCCCAGCTGGGTGACGATCTTCTTCTCCTGCTCGCTCTGCACGTCGTGAGTCAGCGGAGTGAAGGGCGGAACGTCCTCCGCAGGCACATCCTTCAGCTCCTCCTCAATCACCCTGATCACATGACAGGGAATCCCCATGAAACTCTGCTCAGGCATAAGGGCTCTTGGACAGAAGCTGGGTAATGATTAAGACATTTCCACCAGAAATGTACTTTTTGTTTTTGTTTTGATAGCTTGTCTATGCAGTTTATTTGGCAAGTTAACACAGATGAGTGATAAATGGAAGAACAGGTTTGAGTTAATAATTGGAAAAACATAACAATGCAACCATCCATAGGAAGGGGGGGGGGGGGGGTCGCTGAATTATGCGTCTGAAAACATGATATTCTTACAAAATCCAATGATGTTGTCTTCGAGGTTAACAATTCTGAGCCTACACTACTTCCTATGACAGAGTTCAGACTGTCGTGTTTGATGGAGCTCTTCACTACCGTTAGCAAATCAACAAACGAGGGAACTTCTTATGAAAGAAGTGTTGAATTCCTTCAGTATATTTCCAGAATCTCTGCAAGGAACACCAGAGATGTTTCAGCAGCCAGGGTTGGCTTCAACTACAACATAAACTTTCTAAATCCCCACCCAGATATGGAACGTACCTGTACAACGATGCAAAAAGTTATTCAACTTCAAATTGACTGGTTGACTTTGCAGTTGTTTTGATAGATAATAATAGCAGCAAACTATTAGATGTTGTTGATATTAAGTTTAAACTCACACTTTGATCAGCGCCTCTCCTATCCTCTCATCTGTAGAATGAAAAAAAAAACATCACTGTACATACCAAACTGTAAAAGCATGACGCTACACGTGGATTGTGAAAAAATATTTCTATTGGCAGAGTCTGTGGATTATCACTCTGCCCCCTAGCGGCACAGTACAGAAACAACACAAGATATTAGGTAAGAAAGAAACCATTCGAATTCAAATTACGTTACCAACCCGGCTAATGTCACTTAAGTGAATATAAGTTACGGTAACTGAACATAGGCTTACATGCTTTGTATATACTTACCCGAAGTTCCATTCCCTTCGCTCGCCATGTCCAAATAGCTTGACAAGTAAAAAAAAAAAAAACTTGAGAAACTTAACTAAACTTAGCTTAGTTTAGCTAAACCCTAACTAGTTTAACCAGTTTCACTCTCGTCGTCTGCTCTTCTTCCTTTGTCAGTAACACATCGCTAGCTATATCATCTAACGCAAATGTAAAACAATCTAGTAATATAAGACTGTCAATTACCACTCCAATAATATGGTTGGGTCGAAACCAAACCTAGAAAAGTAAGTACGAGAAGTGCATCATTGGATTCAGAACCCGCTCTTCCGCGACCGGGACGGGGGTGGGCAGAACGAAGCGAAAAAACTTCCTTCCGCGCATGCCAGATGCAACCATGAACTTTGACGAGTTAAATATAACTTTTGGCAGAAATATTCCTTAAAACTGAGTTTCCCATAGATATTAACAAGGAAGACATGATTTTCCTTTATCATTTTTACCATTTTAAAACTAGTCCAGTGTTCGCAAGAGATAGTAGGCGTTTAGAATTTGTGACACCAATGCCCTTCCCTACAATCCTCTGGTGTCCGATTGTTTGACAGGATTGCTAAATCGAGTCAGATAGAAAATAACCTGCTTTAGCTACTTTAGCAGGGCTGATGGAGGAATTATACGTTTTTTATCAATTGAAATAAATAGGTAATGTATGGTAGGTACATGTATTATCAGAATATGTTTATTAGAGATAGAAAAATTAATTATAATAACCATATACACATGCATATATACATATATATATATATATATATACATATATATATATATATATATATATATATATATATATATATATATATATATATATATTATTCTAGTTAGGAGTTGTAAACATAGTATAACATCGTTGTTGTTGTAAACCACTATTGGCCCAATAGTACATTATTTAACCTTAACTTCCACATACCAATTAAATAATTTCCACACTTCTGTATTAAGCGTTTGTTACAGGTAACAGTGGAGTTCCAAAAAAACGTGTTTCTTATTGTTCCTAGGCAGAACAACTGGGTCGGCTATCCTAACCTGCCAACCCCATAAACCTTACCTGTATATATATGTGTACATGAAGTAGTGCACCTTTACATTAAAACCACTATTGGAAAGAGCACAATAAAGAACATTCCCTCTTCTACTTGTTTGTTTGTGATTGTACGTGTGTGTCTCAATCTAATTTCGCTATGCATCAAGTGATCAAAGCCACTAAAGGGATGACGCCCAAACCGCAGGTGAAGGCCACGAAAGGGCTGGTGTGTGGGCTCATTGTCGGATGGTCTAACATCACACTGCTGAACTAAAATATTGAAAGGCATAATGATATAGAGTGATGATAGTAACGTATATTACAAGATAATTACTATATTTAACAACTTTAATTTAACTCTCACTCACAATTCAACTTAAAATCTGGAAAAAAGGAAGATTCAGGAAGATTATAAGTGCATTAGTAAATGCTTTACAAATTGGCAACCAATTTGTAAAGCACTTTGAGTCCCGGGAAAAGCGCTAAAAGTAAATCCATTTGAATGCATTTGAATAAGTAATAATCCTCATAGTAGAAGGACATGCATAGCCATCCTTCTTTCTGTTGAACCCAGTACAGCAGTGACGATTTGAAAAATCTCAGAGTGCATTCCACAATCTCAAACAGTGCCTTGTGTAATCCAGCCTTCACCAACTGCCTCACACACACACATTCACACATCAGTATGTCCATTCAAGCTAGCTACATTTTCAAGTTGTGATTTATAAATGGACAATTATCCACTTTTAAGAGCCACTGAAACAATTATTAAACTGTGAGTAAAGCAGCTGAATTGCTGGGGGACAGAGTAAACTTGCCAAATACAAGTACCTTTTCATCAGTAATGCCTACTAAGGCAAACAGCTGGAAAATCATCTCCCATGTGAGGCAAGGATCATCACCAAATAAATTACTTTGGAGTTTTAAGAAGAGGATTGGCTGGCCTTTCTGCTTAGCTGTCACCAACAAGTCTGTTAACCTAGGAGAAAGAAAATAAATGTCATGGAAGCACGTATATACATTGGCCAATGAGTGGACACAGAGATGCTAGCCTGAATCAATATAATTTAATCAATCACAGTAATATGGATGGTTCAGAATCATGTTCAAAATAAATTGGATGGCGGTTGGGAATACTCACTTTTGAAAGTGTTTTTCCTTTGATAACTCCTCACTTATCTTCTTGCACTTTGATACCATTATATCGCGTATCTTTTGATCCGTATTCCCAAAAGCCTTTCTCTCTGGCATTTGTTGTAGGACGTCTTCTGATAGGGCCTCTGGCATCATCCTGCAATCGCAACATGTTAATAAAAAAGTTGTACGTTGCCACAAGGTTCTGCAATCTGAAAAAGAACGCTCTAAACTCAATAGGTCACAACACACATGTAGGACAAATCTTTGAGACAACGTTTTGAGGAAAACAATCTATCCATGCTATCTCATTCTGGTTGGGGGCCAATTGGACCATCTAGGTTGCCCTTAAAGTTGTCCTGTTTATCAAGGCTTCACGGCGTCAGTTTAATTGACAATGTTGTGTTATGCAGTACAGACACACATTTAGCCAAAGCAGATAATACTAGCCAAGATATGCTCTATTAAATTGTTTCTATAAAGAATTATTTTCTCACTTTTCTACATGGACAATTATGTTTTAGCTCTGCTATCATGTTTTAATGATGTGACATAGCACATTTCTTTTTTTGGGGGGATGATTTTCTTTTAGTTACAATTCTATACCTCAACACTAGTGAATACTTTATTTTGTGAGTTTGACAGAGTACATTGGTTATAAGCTGTGTATTTAAAACTAAGAGTGAAACTTACTTTATAATCAAGGCCTCAGCTCCGTACATATCTGTGGAGTGAGGAAGAGCAAAACCCTAATCAATTGTATGATTACAGTAATACAGACGTATGGAACCTTATAAAGCTCTAGGCTACATAATTCAAAACTCAGTCTTAGGTTATAATGCAATATAAATAAGAAAGTTATAATGTTATAAGCTACAACATTAACATGATCCTCTTGCTGAATAAAATTTTAAAAAACAAAATTACCTGTAAATGCATCAACCATTCTTTGAAAAAAAGGAACAACTCTAAAGATGTTTGAATTTGTTAATCCACCAAACCCCATCTGCTACCTGCAAATCGTGCTGTCTTGTAGCCTATTGTATTTTTTATTTTATCTATAGCCGCGGTCTAACCAAATATCGGCAATACAGAAAGGAACAATAACAGAAATGCGGGGCAGCAGTCACAGAAGTTACGTAGGGAAACAGAGCTCAGTAAACAGTAAACAAGGTTTCTTTGATTTTGCAGCAGGGACCGGGCTGTCCCTTTTTATTTAAACCCAAATTATTCGAAATACAAAACGAGCGCTTCTAGTCCACGTGCTTGTCGCACTTCGACTACGTCACAGCTTGACTTGTGAAGCGGGTGGCGTGTAGTGTGATTTAAGATTTGTTGTGATAGGTGCACGTATATATATAGCTTTACCATACTTGTAAACCGATTTACCGATTTTTTGAAAACCATGACATCTCTTCTAAAGGTGGACAGTGAAACGAAAAAGAAAGTAATGCTGTTTTATTTTTTCATATGATATTCTAGCTGTTCCTATTTGTGGTGACGATGCCTTCAAGGCCTGCATGCTACATGGCTAGAGCTTGCGAACTTGTTAGTCCATTACGTGAATTATCTAGCACAATAGATTATTGACTCAATTTACAATTTAGCCAGCCCATTTGACTTAAAAACAACAAGTGATAGTTAAACTTTCTTCTCGCAGAATTATGACTTGTAGTATTCCTCGTCTTTTCCTCGTGTCAGGGCCAACAATTGTTGTTCATTTTCTAACGTTACCAATGCAATTGTCAGACAAATCTTTGTGTAACTTGTGTGCAGTGTTTCAATGCCAGCTACTGAACTTAAACTTAACCATTTAATCTTACCCAACAGGTTGACACTTTCAGGGAACGCATTACCAGCGAGGTAAGTGTAATGTTAGTAAAATTAATTTAGGTCAATAAAACGTGTAACAATTTTTAAAACCTTAAAATGTATTATATTTTATAGGCTGAACACCTTGTTGCTAGCTTTTTCCCGAAAAAACTACTGGAACTTGATGCTTTTTTAAAGGCAAGTGACATTTTCTTTTGTGCCGAGCTCACAAAAGCCATATACATACAATAGTTTTTCTACACTACAATGTAGCTATGTAAGATGTTGAGAGTTGGAATATGTGGTTGTGCCATACTCTTGACTACATATTTTTACTAATTTTAAGAGTGTTGTTCTAAACTACATCACCTTTTATAGTTGGTTATTTTGCCAACTTTACTTTCTAATCTTCATTCTCTTGTGTGTCTTTCGTAGGAACCTATTCTAAACGTGGTGGACCTGAAGGACATCCATTCCGAGATAAATTTTAAAGTTCCGGAACCCGTTCTGCTCACCAACAGTCATGACGGCATGGACATGGTATATCGTGGATAATTCTTTACAATAATTTACTTACAATGGTTGCTAGGCAACAGAGAGGGCTTTGAGGAAATGTGACAGTTGAATGAAGTCTTAAGTATAACAACAGATGGGCACTTCATATTGTGAAAATTTTCCATAACCTGACAGTAAGTAGTAGAAGATGATTAGATTGACAATAAAGATCAAACTTGGGGCAACAGCAAACACAAGCAGATTGTTGTGTTGTGGTCTATTGTCGTGTGCTTATGGAGAGTTTGAGGTGACAGGGCTCTGTTCCATGTCCACAGCCCAACTCCCGGAAAAGGAAATTGGAGGATGGAGTTGGAGATGAAAACTGTCAAGGTAAAGTGAACTTATCATCCCAGTGGGAGTTTGATACGTGGAGGTGGGTTTAAGTGTTTGGCTGCCAGGTAAGGTCATATCTAACAGTCGACTTAAATCACCAGTATATTTCTTATGCACACCTTATCAATGGGCCCAGGTTATTTGGCCTTTCCCCTGTGAGTTGTTGCTGATTTTCAGATGTGTTAGTGCGCTGTTCTATCTGCTGCGGGATATTCACATTTTCATCTTAAACATGATGAGGGACCATGGCTGGATCACAGCCTTTGTGTAGATGCACACCTATCTCTCTCTGTCAGTGCTAACTACAGTCTGGACCACAGCCTTTGTGTAGATGTACACCTGTCTCTCTCTGTCAGTGGTCACTACAGTCTGGATCACAGCCTTTGTGTAGATGTACACCTGTCTCTCTCTGTCAGTGGTAACTACTTGTACCTAGATCTTGTCAGTGTAGATCCATTCGTCACCTCTCTCTCTCTCTCTCCCCGTCACTCTCCCCTCCCTCTGTTTCCATGGCGACAGGTGGAGCTAAAGTGCTTGTGTTGCCGGAGGGGATGATGAAGAGTAACAAGAAGCTGGTCATCCTCATAGAACGGGTCAAACCGGAGATCAGGACCCTGATAGAGAAATGCAACACTGTATGTTACACCGCATGGAAACACGCACATGCACGCACACACACACGCACTCGTCCTCAAATGCAAACACATACATATTGAGATGTACGTCCTCAAATGCAAACACAGACACAGTAACTGGCGACCAATCTGTGTGAAGTGCTTTGAGTATCTAGAAAAGCGCTAAAAACTAAATAAAATAAAATGAAAAATGAATTATTGAGATATATGTCCTCACACACACACATCCACACACACACACACACACACACACACACACACACACTCGTCCTCAAATGCAAACACATACACATTGAGATGTATGTCCTCAAATACAAACATACACACACACTGGGATTTACATTCAGGTTATGAAATGCAAACACACACAGTGCACGTGCTCATTTATTCTGGTTAGTGTGGCTTGGACCGTAACAGAGGGTGTAAACGCTATACTTGCAGACACTGCATTGAGAATGCCCCTGCATCTCTGTGGTCTCTCTCGCTCTCTCTCTATGTCTCTCGCTCACTCTCTCTCTCTCTCTCTCTCTCTCTCTCTCTCTCTCTCAGGTGAAGATGTGGGTGCAGCTTCTCATCCCGAGGATAGAGGACGGCAACAACTTTGGAGTCTCCATTCAGGTATGACAAAATCTGCTCAGCCAATGACAGATTAGCTTTCACATAGAAAACCAAACTGTAGATGCCTTACAGTCTCCATTCAGGTATGACGACAGCTCAGCAAACGGTAGTTTAGTTAACACTTAGCCAGACCAGACTGTAGTTTAGTTAACACTTAGCCAGACCAGACTGTAGTTTAGTTAACACTTAGCCAGACCAGACTGTAGTTTAGTTAGCACTTAGCCAGACCAGACTGTAGTTTAGTTTACACTTAGCCAGACCAGACTGTAGTTTAGTTAACACTTAGTCAGACCAGACTGTAGTTTAGTTAACACTTAGCCAGACCAGACTGTAGTTTAGTTAACACTTAGTCAGACCAGACTGTAGTTTAGTTAACACTTAGCCAGACCAGACTGTAGTTTAGCTTACACTTAGTCAGACCAGACTGTAGTTTAGTTAGCACTTAGCCAGACCAGACTGTAGTTTAGTTAACACTTAGCCAGACCAGACTGTAGTTTAGTTAACACTTAGCCAGACCAGACTGTAGTTTAGTTAACACTTAGCCAGACCAGACTGTAGTTTAGTTAGCACTTAGCCAGACCAGACTGTAGTTTAGTTAACACTTAGCCAGACCAGACTGTAGTTTAGTTAACCCTGAGTCAGACCAGACTGTAGTTTAGTTAACACTTAGTTTAGTTAGTCAGACCAGACTGTAGTTTAGTTAACACTTAGCCAGACCAGACTGTAGTTTAGTTAACCCTGAGTCAGACCAGACTGTAGTTTAGTTAACCCTGAGTCAGACCAGACTGTCGTTTAGTTAACCCTTAGTCAGACCAGACTGTAGTTTAGTTAACCCTTAGTCAGACCAGACTGTAGTTTAGTTAACCCTTAGTCAGACCAGACTGTAGTTTAGTTAACACTTAGCCAGACCAGACTGTAGTTTAGTTAACACTTAGCCAGACCAGACTGTAGTTTAGTTAACACTTAGCCAGACCAGACTGTAGTTTAGTTAACACTTAGCCAGACCAGACTGTAGTTTAGTTAACACTTAGCCAAACCAGACTGTAGTTTAGTTAACACTTAGCCAGACCAGACTGTAGTTTAGTTAACACTTAGTCAGACCAGACTGTAGTTTAGCTTACACTTAGCCAGACCAGACTGTAGTTTAGTTAACACTTAGTCAGACCAGACTGTAGTTTAGCTTACACTTAGCCAGACCAGCCTGTAGTTTAGTTAGCACTTAGTCAGACCAGACTGTAGTTTAGCTTACACTTAGCCAGACCAGACTGTAGTTTAGTTAACACTTAGCCAGACCAGACTGTAGTTTAGTTAACACTTAGCCAGACCAGACTGTAGTTAAGTTAACACTTAGTCAGACCCGACTGTAGTTTCAGACTCCTTATAGAGGCAGTAGTGCGTGATCAGGCCTCTGCTCTTATTCAAGTGCTAAACCCTACTGCAACAGTTAAGTACTTAAAAAAAAAAAAAAAAAATTTATAACGTGATTACAGTCAACCACACTTCTGGAATGTTCATTTGTTAGATGATGACGCCAAACTATAGACATTTATATTCTCCTAGAATCAATGGGACTGTTCTCGTAAAATCAATGGGACTGTTCTCCTAGAATCAATGGGACTGTTCTCGTAAAATCAATGGGACTATCGTAGAGTGGTATTTCATGAGTTGTTTTTTTATGTGAAGGCTTACCAATATTTTAAGATCTGATTGATCCATTTAATATTATTAATAATTTAAACAGTTATAATAATACATTTTCTTTATTAGCTGTCGAATGCTTCTGTAAAAATCGCTTTTTACAAAAAGAGCATATGTTACAAAATTTAGAGGTTAAGCAAAAACAATCAGACAGTACTAAAGTATTTTGTGTAGATAGCCATGATCCTTGTCTAATGCTTTGTGGCAATTAAGTTATTCTCACTAGGGAGCAGCACCACCATGCCTAACTCCGTGTGTGTGCGTGTGTGTGTGTGTGTGTGCGTGTGTGTGTGCGTGTGTGTGTGTGTGTGTGTGTGTGTGTGTGTCTCTGACTGACAGGAGGAGACTGTAGCAGAGCTGAGGACGGTGGAGGGGGAAGCTGCCTCGTACCTGGACCAGATCTCCAGATATTACATCACCAGAGCCAAACTAGTCTCTAAGATCGCCAAGTACCCTCACGTGGTCAGTACTCTATACCATCCAAATAAATGTCTTTCATTCTGACAGAAAAATACAAACAGAAAACTTCATTAGACTCATGTGGCGTGTGCTAAAACCTAAAGTCTCTCTTTCTCTTTCTCTCTCTGCCTCTATGCCTCTCTTTTTCTCTCTCTCTCTCTCTCTCTCTCTCTCTCTCTCTCTCTCTCTCTCTCCAGGAGGATTACAGAATAACAGTGTCAGAGATTGATGAGAAAGAATACATCAGTCTTAAGATCATTGTCTCCGAGCTCAGAAACCAATACGTGAGCCACACACACACACACACACACACACACACACACACACACACACACACTGTTACAGTAACCTGTATGTTTTATACGCTGGTCCGTGTTGATTGCTTGGCTGGTCCTTAAGTTGCCAAAGTTGGCTCTGTGTATCTTGTGAAGCATCTTTGGGTTTAAGAAAAGCGCTGTACAAATAAAATGAATTATTATTATTAAATGCTTTGTGTATAATGAGGTTACTAATAAGCGGTATATGAATAATAAGTAAAACTGGCTGTATCACTTTTTGAGATCTGTCTGTCTGTCTGTCTGTCTGTCTGTCTGTCTGTCTGTCTGTCTGTCTGTCTGTCTGTGTGTGTGTGTGTGTGTGTGTGTGTGTGTGTGCGTGCGTGCGTGCAGGTGTCTCTGCATGACATGATCCTGAAGAACATTGAGAAGATCAAGAAGCCAAGAAGCTGCAACAATGAAGCACTCTATTGATACCCTCCGTTACCCTGGCAACACACAGACACACATAATATGCCCGCCTTTCCCAAACAATCCGCATACACACACACACACACACACTCTCACACCCATAGGTGAGAAGGCTCGTCCCCTGCTATTGCTGGCACTCCTCCAGAGGACTGTCTGTGTTACATTGTAGATGGACTAAGTGACTAAGATTCATTTGTGAATCAGGATTCACGGTTTCTGGCATCAGGATTTACCTTTAGATCAGTATCAACTGGAATAGGACATTTTGTTTATTTGTTTTTGATCTGGTCAATGTTAACCAATCAAGCTGGCTTGAACTGAACTGAACTGAACTGAATTGAATTGAATTGAAAAGAAGGGGAAAATAAATGGGGCTTGGGACTGTGTAGACCCAATGTCAGAGAAGTTTTCTGACTGGTTGCTGTTTATTGTTTTACAACTTTTTATTTGTATTTTATTTTAAACTTTTGAAGCGCCAAAAGGCCTCTCTGTGTGTGAATTTATACGTGTTTTTGTGTCTATGTACGGTCCGTACTGTTCATAGCTCCACGAATGGATGTAGTCTGATCATTTTCATCAAAATGGTAACAACCTAGTCATGACCTAGCTCGTACTATCATCTAGACCGGTTTAGTTTCAAGAAGTTCAATATTCTGAAAACCACACTGATCACTTGAAATTCCTGTCTGTTTAGCCCTCTTTGTTTTATGAATGACAATTTTACTAAATAAAAAGTATTATTTTGAGAGACGTTTCCGGGTTGTAATTTTTCCTTTTTATTCAATGAATACAACTGGAAGCCTCTCCTTACACATGTCAAACAAAACACAAACACAACTTTATTGATTTTAACTCCTTCAAGTGTATTTGCAAAACATGTAGGCCTACTTCATCCAAGGATTACTATAAAGTATCTTATCTTATTTCATTCTTTCTTTTTTTGTTCCAATTGATGTACTGTGCCCTATTTAGAATAAACTTAATTTGACGCGGTTTTATTGGACCGTTGTGTAATAACTGGTTCGTTCCAAAGGACTCCGTTGTCTTAAGTACACTTGTAGAATGATCAAGGTTTTTAACAGTTGATAAATGTCGTAAGGATTATGCCCAGAGTAGAAATAGAACTATTTTGTGTTGCCGTGGAAAAGCATTCTATTTGTTAATTAAGTTGTATCACTGTTGTTTTACCTATCCTTAATGTTTACTTGGATTCCAAAAACGGTTGCAAGATCTAATGCAGGTGAGACAATGTACTTTAGTCCTGTCAATCACGAAGTGTCCTCGTGGCAGGTAGATTATACACTTCAAAAGGGCTTTTTAAATTAAATAATTAAGTCAAATAAAAATAAAAAGCATACTTGGCTCCATTCGAGCTTTCCAGACACTGTTCAAAAGCTATTTAGTTAGAGAATGATTCACGTTTCATCTTTCAGGACATTGTTTCCAGTTGATTACTTGATTACTTTAGTGCTTATGAAAACAATGGATCAGACTTGTGTTGGTCAATTTTATGACCTTTATGACCTATAACCTTGAATTAGGCTTTTCCACAAAGATATAAAGTGGTGACATTTCTCTGCAGACAGTCCCAATTATTCGTTTGTCTAAACCTGTTTAGAAATATCTGCAGTATATTACAGCTAGTCAAATGATATGAACACTCTATAAACGTACCTGCCACAGCCTTTGATGTGGGCAGATCAGAGCAACGTAAGGCCTCGCCCACTTTTACGCATGGGATTATAACACGTCTTTTTTCGTAACATAGGTCCCTTTCCGTTTTTGTCTTTTCAGAGACATGGTTTCCAAAACGTTATACACTGTCCTCAAAGGATTCTTGGTTATAGTTGGTGTCTCTGCGGTAATTGGGTGCTGTGTTTTGATATGGCTGAATTCGCGTCGCGTACCACAGTGCCCTGCGCACTGGGAAAAAATGATTCCACCGGGCGCGCATAACGAGCGCAGCGACGTGTTTGCCGATCTCACCGTCGACGAATACAGCCAGGTCCGTGACTACATGTCCAGAATCCCAGGATTTACTATTTATACTAATCCATATACACCCATCTATCAAGATTATCTATATCTAATAGATCTGTCCTTGCCAAAGAAAGTCGACGTCCTGCGCTATTTGGACACTAACGGTCCCAAGCCGTTGAGAGAGGCCACCGCGGTGGTCCGTCACGGCTCCATGGGTCTTATTAAGGAGTATGTGGTTGGCCCTCTACCCAATCCCACCTATCATCGAGAGGTGACCCTCGAAAGGTACCAAAGGCAGATTCCTATCA
>JAPMUY010007062.1:37500-52527 GCA_026901105.3 Galaxias olidus
AGGTGTTTTCCAAACTGAGTAAAATTCTGAAAGAAAGTTTCGATGTGAAAAAAGGCAAAACTCTAAACGCGTTTGAAGGAATGCCCCGCGGCGTCAAATCGGGGGACAGAAATACCTGGATATCTTTTTTTCGGGATCTGAGCGGGATGTATGTCCATCCTGTGGGCTTTGAAGTTTTGATTAACCATCAGAGCGTTAACGCTTCGCAATGGAAACTTGAACGCTTACTATATAACGGTCAATATTTTGACACCATCGACGATCTAAAGCAACAGTACGAGGCTGGGAATATTAAGAAAATCGTTTATAAAAACGTGCCAAATTATGCGTCACTGAAACCCAAAAGCAAACCCACCGGTCTAAGCCCTCAGCAATATTACGCACAGGGCACGCGCTTTAGTGTAAAAAATAACCACGTCGTTTATCTCGACTGGAGCTTTGCTTTTGGTATGAGCTCCCAAACCGGGATGAGAGTATTCGACATCCGTTTTAAGGAGAAAAGAATAGCCTATGAGCTGAGCGTGCAGGAGGCAATGTCGGTCTACGGTTCAGTGACGCCCGGTATGATTTTAACCAAGTTTCTGGACACAAGTATCGGAGTAGGCCGATTTGCACACGAACTGGTCCGGGGAGTGGACTGCCCGTACAGCGCTACATATATCGATACGTATCGATACATTGACATCAGCGCTCCCCACAGGTTTAGAAACTCGATTTGTGTGTTTGAGCACAACATGGGTCGCCCTTTGAGAAGGCACTTCTCCGATTTCTTCCACAACAACTACGGCGGGATGGTAAACAGCGCTTTAGTGTTTAGGACCATCACAGCCATTGGGAATTACGACTATATCTGGGACTTCATCTTCTACCAGAGCGGGTCAGTGGAGGCCAAAGTGCACGCGACTGGCTACATCTCCTCGTCCTTCATGGTTGATGGAAGTTTGAAATATGGGCACCAAGTGGAGGAAAACGTGATTGGAAACATCCACACTCACTTCATCAGCTTCAAAGTGGACCTGGATATAATGGGTAGGCTCGGGTAATAAAGTCATCCCATTAGTTTAACCCTTTCAAAACGAAATTATTATCACCGCTAATGTATAAAAAAAACAAGGAAAGATAGCTTGTATGATTTTCACTTACTTGGATGCCACTCAACTATAGCTAATGCGAATAACAGTTAGAATGAAGGGAAAAAAATATTAATTTATTAATATTGCGATGTGTATTCAATGTGCATTGAATGCGTTCAAAACCAAGCTCTGGTGACGGAGTGTTTAATTTATCAAACAGCTTGCATTGAGAAATAATCTCTGCGAGCAGTGTAGTCTGATTTAAGGAATAAACAGAAAACACAAACTAGTAGTATTTGTGTCTTTTATTGGAAATTAGGAAACTGAAATAGCAATAATAAAACACACTAGACAAATAAGTGCGCTATAATCTTGAATCTTCCGCTCCACGTTTGTCTACAGGAGTGAAGAACATGTTCCAGACCAAAGACATGCAGTATGTGAACGTATCTCTACCGTGGATGCCTGAACGCTACGCCATGGTCCCTCAGCTGGTGGAGAACCAGCTACACACCGAGAAGGTGGAGCATTGCTGTGTCCCCGAACACACACACACACACACACACACACACACACACACACACACACACACACACACACACACACACACACACACACACACACACACAGCTGAACCCATACGTATACACACAAACAAGTACTCACACACACACACTGACCCAAATACATATACACACGCACACAGATGTACACACACACATACACTGAACAGCATGCGCTCCACACATTCCAAAGGTTCAAATTATAACAGGATGACAGCTATACTCCCCCAATAGGGAGGTGTGGCTAGCTGGTTGTCATGGTGATGTAAACCCTCCCTAAAATACCTTAACAGTTCTACACCTCCCTAAAGCAGATGTACCATGAACTACATAACGTTAATCATTCTCTAGTTATGTGAACCCTTCCTAAAGTACCTTAACAGTTGTACCCCACCTCCTTAAAAGGCGCTTAACGTTTACATACCATCGAGTAGCAGAGATTTGTCTCAGTTTTACTCGGAACATGGTGCAGTTTGTCGTATACCTCTTGTCCTGTTGTTCACACGTATGTTGCATTCCTACCAGTTGAAATACATCATCGTAACAAGCCCGTAGGCGCGATTGCATTCCAGAAACCATTCAGTAATACCAATTTATCTAATTCTGGTTCACACGCTGAGTTGTATAATAGAAATTCTTTGTATTTAGTTTTTATTGACAGTGCCTTGATATGAATATTAACCCTGACATGTTTTTTGATAGTACATTTGTGCATATTGGTTTAGCTTAGTATGTACGTTTGTACGTAAATAAAAACACACTCCCCCTTTTTCGAATCAAAATCTAGCATTCACCAACTTTGTCATGTAGACATAGGAAGCCCTTTCACACTAAAAGGCTACGGATATGTATGCCAGCATATATCTTAGCTTATGGGATCCAGTTTCGTAGCTTTATATCTGTAAATAAAGGACATTGGTTTTACAGGAAGCAGCTTTGCGCTACGGCACCAAGACGCCACGCTACCTCCACATCGCCAGCAACCAGACCAACCGCTGGGGTCAGCAGCGTTCCTACCGCCTCCAGGTGGTCAGCTTCACCGGGGACCATCTCCCGGAGAGCGAGCCCGAGGAGAGGTCTATGTCCTGGGCTAGGTGAGTTTGCAAAACCCCCAACCCGCTGCGCTTGGTTTCATTTTATCCTCTCTGTAGCTATACAATCTCTGTGGCTCTCATGCTCCTTCTCCTTCTCCCTCTCCCTCTCTCTATCCCTCTCTCTACCCCTCTCCCTTTCCCTCTCTCTATCCCTCTCCCTCTCTCTATCCCTCTCCCTCTCCCTATCCCTCTCTCTACCCCTCTCCCTCTCCCTCTCTCTATCCCTCTCCCTCTCCCTCTCTCTCTCCCTCTCTCTCTCTCTGTCTCTCCCTCTCTCTCGATCTCTCTCTCTCTCTCTCTGTCCCTCTCTCTCTCTCTCTCTCTCTTTCCCTCTCTCTATCCCTCCCTCTGTCTCTATCCCTGTCCCTCTCCTATCTGTCCCTCTCCCTCTCCCTCTCTCTATCCCTCTCTCTGTCCCTCTCTCTGTCCCTCTCTCTATCCCTCTCTCTCTGTCTCTCTTTCCCTCTCTCTATCCCTCCCTCTCCCTCTCCCTCTCACTATCCCTTTCCCTCTCCCTATCCCTCTCTCTATCCCTCTCCCTCTCCCTCTCTCTATCCCTCTCTCTCTCCCTCTCTCTCTCTCTTCCCTCTCTCTATCCCTCTCTCTCTCTCTCTCTCCTCTCTCTCTCTATCCTCTCCCTTCCCTCTCCCTATCCCTCTCCTCTCTCTATCTCTCTCTCTCCTCTCCCTCTCTCTATCCCTCCCTCTCTGTCTCTCTTTCCCTCTCTCTGTCCCTTTCCCTCTCCCTATCCCTCTCTCTATCCCCTTCTCTATCCCTCTCTGTCCCTTTCCCTCTCCCTCTCTCTATCCATCTTCCTCTCCCTTTCTCGCTCCCTCACTTTCTGTTTGTCACTCATCCATTTGGGTCTGTGTTTTGTATTCAGGTATAAGGTGGCCATTACTAAGCACAAGGACACAGAGCAGACCAGCAGCAGTCTGTACAGTCAGAACGACATGTGGAGCCCTGCAGTGGATTTCAGCCGCTACATTGAGGATGATGAGAACATCGACAATGAGGTTTGTGTGTGTGTGTGTGTGTGTGTGTGTGTGTGTGTGAGAGAGAGAGAGAGAGAGAGAGAGAGAGAGAGAGAGAGAGAGAGAGAGAGAGAGAGAGAGAGAGAGAAAGAAAGAAAGAAAGAAAGAAAGAAAGAAAGAAAGAAAGAAAGAAGTCTCTAAGTGTGTTCTTCATGGGTTAGGGTCAGTGAGGTTTGGGTGTGTGTGTGTGAGTGAACGACAGAAAGAGAGAAAGAGAGGGGGGAGGGGGGATAGAGTCTGTATGTGTGTGTTTTAATCGGTTAGGGTCAGTTAGTTTTGGGGGTGTGTGAGAGAGAGAGAGAAAGAGAGAGAGATAGTCTGTATGTGTGTTTAATGGGTTAATGAGGTTTGGGAGCGTGTATTTCACTTCTGCTCCGTATCTCTCTCCGTGTGTTTGAGGAACTTGCTATTGAAATATTCTAAACAAAGGTGTTCCAAGAAAGCACAGATCGTGTTCTGTCTCTTATTTGGGGCTACGGTGACATTTGACCCGACACGTTATATGAAGCGAGTCAAACATGTTAAACGTCTCCGTTTTGACTCAGAAACAGCAATGCTGTTGACAAGTGGACGCTCATCATTCTTTACCTCTACTGAAATGTCACGTGACTCTGTCCGCGCGCTCAGGACCTGGTCGCCTGGGTAACCACCGGCTTCCTCCACATCCCTCACGCCGAGGACATCCCCAACACGGTAACCGTGGGCAACGGGGGCGGAGTGGTCCTGCGGCCTCACAACTACTTCGACGAGGACCCGTCGATCCACTCTACAGACGGGGTGTTCATCAGCCCGGGAGGGGAGACGAGCTGTGACAACAATAAGATGGCATGTCTGTCAAAGGACACCTGCAGTCCAGTGCTGGAGCCTTTCACCTTCCACGGCTTTGAAGGAACCATGAAGTTTGAAGAGTAAAGTTACTAGATTAAAAATGTCCACATTCGTAAAAACATGTTTTTGTAGAAACAGACACCCGGTATTGAAGGGATTGTTCTGTTATTTTAAAATCTATGCTTTTACCTGAGATATAGGGATCTAAAGTTCTATTTTGACAAGAGAAGGAGGGAATGCATACTATATACATTTTTACTATACACATTAATAAATAAAAGATTATGAGCTTTAAATATACAGGACTGGTGGTTACTCTGGTGTGGAGAAATACAAAGAGATTACAAGACATTGCAGAAATTGGAGTCGAAGTCGGTTTAAAGGCAAATAGTGATCATGCCTGATTTAACTTTTTTTTAACTTTTTTATTTTCATTTTTATTTTGGCAGAATTACTATTACCTCGGCAGCACGGTGGCTCAGTGGGTAGCGCTGTTAGCACGGTGGCTCAGTGGGTAGCGCTGTTAGCACGGTGGCTCAGTGGGTAGTGCTGTTGCCGCACAGAAAGAAGGTCCTGGGTTCATGCCCCACCTGACCCAAGGGTCTTTCTGTGTGGAGTTTACGTGGGTTTCCTCCGGTTTCCTCCCACAGTCCAAAAACATGCAGGTTAATTGATGACTCCCAAATTGTCCGTAGGTGTGAATGTGAGTGTGAGTTGTTGTCTGTCCCTTTGTGTCGGCCCTGTGATAGACTGGCAACCTGTCCAGGGTGTACCCCGCCTCTCGCCCTGTGTCGGCTGGGATAGGCTCCAACCCCCCCCGCGACCCTGCATAAGATAAGCGGTATAGGAGGGATTACTATTAACTGTCTCCAGTGTTATGTGGTGAAAATAACTAATGGATAGCTTGAGAATGTTATTGTTGTCTAAACAACTATTTTTGATGCAGAGACAATAAAGCTAATCTTAGATAGCTTTTATCTATGATAAAAAAAAAAAAGAATGTGACCATTCCGTCAACAGATAAACAAGGCATTTCCTGTTTCCTGTTTGGAAACAACTTTTTACGATTCACCAAAACGATATTTAATAACGCACACTGACTTTGTCTTATTATTGTGTCACTCAGGGATGAAGTAGGCTATACCGTATATACGTATATATTTAACAAGGTTTGGGTCACAGTATACACAGGCCTGGCAGAGTGCCCTGTAATGCTCTCAGGAGGTGGTGGAGAAGGGGGGAGGAATTAAGGAGATAAGCGAAGAAGGAGGATGGAGGGAAATTGTGAGGAATGGGAGAGATAGAGGGATGGATGAGGGGAAGGAGGGGTGGGAAAAGGGAGGACGGAGGCGGGAGGGAGGACGGAGGCGGGTGGGAGGGAGGGAGGGATGGAGCCAGTGATTAGGTGAGGAGGAAATGAGTGAAATGAGGGGGAAAACCAGTTTTTTGACAGGTAGTCTTCACCTCCCAACCAGTTTCCTTTTCAATGAAAACGAAATACAGTGCTCTGCGTGACTGACTATAGCAGACCGTTTTTAAAACAGAAGTCTTTCATTATACTTGGACTCCACAATATCTAAAATATGTTTATTCTGCCACTGGAAAGTACTGGATCAAATAGTGGTAATGATATTAAATGTGTATGGACTGGACGTGCACTAGGCATATACAGTATACGTGTCATGTGACACACATTAGCCAATAGGATGAGTAGTACAGCTCCGCAAAGCCATTAAACAGAGGGTACATCAGTAAGTACCTGTGTAGTTGGAGTCGAGCCAAAACGAACCTTTCAGGTTGTCCAACACCTTATCACAAAAGGTAATTATCTAGTCCAATCAAAACTAAATATTGACTATATGGTTACTTGCACCCGTTGCCCAAAGAACACAATGCTTTACAAACTCATCTAAAAATCAACTTTAACAAATTATGAGACACTGAGAAATATTCTTGATCTAAGTAAATTGGGTTAAGGATGGAGGGATTGATGGGCTAAGGGGGGGATGTGTGAAAGGAGGGAGGGATAGAGGGATGGCATGGGGAGGATACTGAATGAAACATGGAGCAGATAAGGACAGGGGAGTTAAAAAACAAACAGAGTAAGTCAGGCAGAGACAGAGAAGACTCCTTGTTCACTGGAACGTCATCATCCTGGTTGTTACTGCTGATCTTATCGGCAAGCACCAAAAGTTACCTGTTGTGTTGTTTAGTCAGTTATATCAGCTTGCAGGAGCCAGAATACAGTAGGTCATATTAAACACATTTTCAGCAGTTGAATACTTTAAATTCTCATTTTGACATATTTGAAACGAAAGGCTTGGAGAGTGAGTATTTATTGCGAATGCTGCGTTTATTTAGAATTTGTAATTCTGTAAAAAAAAAAAAAAAAAAGGACCTTTAATGGAACACTGGTAGGTTAGCGGGGATCAGGAAGACAAATGGACCGCTCTGACTCGAGATCATAACAAACAAAGAAACACTGAGAATATATTTCAGAATAAAGATAAACAACTTATTAGATCTAAACCACAGCAGAAAAACATTTCTGGTGAAAGTTGTTGATGACCTGGTTCGACAACATTCTATCAGTACCTTTTAAAATAATTGTTTGTATGACTCTGTAAATGGGCTGGAGTTACTGTAAGCATTAAGACTGTGTTTGACAACGAACACAATATAAATCACAATATTTGTAAAGATGATACACAATATCAAAATATATTGAAAACAAAATAACAATAATAATATTTACATTGACAGTTTTACACATCCGAGGGGTAAGAAAGAGGATCAAATGTATCTCTTGACAAATTGATTTGACTTGACTTTGTCTACTTGACAGTAACTTGGTAAGTGTCATCAGCAGTTTTATGACATCCCGTATAAGAAATGTAACTAATAATAGCCAACTGAAAGGCCATCAATCAATTTTGCCAAAGCGGACCAAAACAATTTGAATGGGTATAAACATAGTATATTAAAACACATATATGTGCATTTTCACCATTACAGACAAAAGACTGTAAGCTAACACCATGAAAACAAACCCTTCATGCTACAAAATTATCAAAGATAATAAGATAGAAAGGTTGTTAACAGCAAATGCACATAGAATAATAGCAGCAAAAGAACAGCAGTCACAGCTTTGTAGGATACATGTTCTTGAAAGATCCTCTATAGCTACTGATGGTAAACGGTGTCTGTGTCAGCTACAGTGGAGTGAAGCACAGACAGGCAGACACTCTGGATAGAGTCTGTAGACTACAGTGGAGTTAAGCACAGACAGGCAGACACTCTGGATGGAGTATGTAGACTACAGTGGAGTGACGCACTATGGCATCAGTCAGTGGACTACAGTGGAGTGATCCACATATGAACAGACAGGCACTCTGGCTAGAAGTCTGTAGGCTACAGTGGAGTGAAATAAAGGAACTGAATTTCTTGGAGTAGAGAAGCAACAGACACAGCTGTGTTAGTATAACTCATGTCTACAGACATGTCAGACCTGCATATTTGCTACAGAATACAACCCAGTTACTCCACACCAGCAACAAGAGATAAATAGAACCACTGGGAAAAAGCAATATCTTGTACACAGAAACCTTTTCCTCCATAGATGTTAACTTCTAAACTTGTAACCAGAAACCGGAAGGTAAAACTCATCCTGGATCTGAGTCATCTCTATCCATTGTTCTTCAATGTATCTGTGTGTTTCTGGAATGTTCCCTCTGAATAATATTGTAGCAAGGACCATCTTCATATCTGGAGACATTCTCTCCATGCTGTCAATCATCCTGGTAAACTCTTCTGTATCATTGCTTGACTGTGTCCTGGATTTTGGCTTTGCTTTTGACAGAGGAAAAAGAGGCATAAGTGGTAGGGTAACCATTTTAAATGGTAAAATTATCGTATCAAATATTTGCTTAGTTGTACTTTACATGTGAATCATGCATTCGAAAATGATTACATAAACAAAACGAATATTGTTTAAGCTATATAGGCCTACATTGAAGCAATCAAAAAAACAACTGATTCTCACTTTTTTTATGGCGATATACCCTCAAGTAGACATACAAGAATGATACAAGGGCAGCAAAAATGAAACCCAAAACCACTTTGAGAACTTTCCACACTGAACTGTCCTCCGCCTTCACATAAAAAATCTGTGAGCTCCTCTCGTCAAGAGTGTTGCCATCTGCAATGATAATGCAAACAATATAAAGCTATTTTGCAAACATAGATTACTTCTATATATCTCTGGAGTGACCCAATGCAGCATTTGTAAAAAAGAATCAGTAAAATGTTGTATATATTGTAGTAAACAGTGTTTTTGACTGTTTTGAAAGATCAGGCAACTGATCCTGCTTTAAAATAGACTCACCCCAGAAGACAGAGATGTTGTGACCGTTTGTTTGCACCATGCAGCCATATTTCCTGTCTGTGTCTCTGGAGATCTCAGCTGTCAGTCTAATGATGATCAGTCCATCTCCTCCAGGCAGAGGCTGTGTCACTGTCACCTGATTGGCTGTAGCGGCACCATCTCCAATCAAATGCACTTTGCTAATTGATAGGTCAGAGGTGGTCACATGACATCTCAGAGACAACTTGCTCTGGTTTGGAAAGGGTTTGGCAAAAACTCGCAGGTCTAGAATGAAAAAAAGCGTTTGGTAACATAGGGTCACATAAAATAGAGAAAAACGTTTTAAAAGTAAATCACGCTTTCCTGGTTAAATTCATTAACATTTGTAATTGAATGTGCACACCAGTTACAGAGGCAGAGCAAAATGTAACAGAAGTGTTTTTTTACTGCTTTTCTGACTATTACTCACCTGTTGTTTGCTTTGCTTGGGAATTGGCTTTGATCCTAATTTTGGGGCAGTCATTGTTGATAAAGTTTTCAAAGACATGATTCATCATTTTCTTTGAGTTCCAGCGCTGTTCAATGGATGCAGCCTCGGGGAAGTGCGATCTCCATTTTAGCGTGTGAGGGTCAAAGGTCAGGAAGTCAATTCCGTTCACAGCCCAGGCTTCAAAAGAGGAGACTAACCCGCTGGTGTTCCATGTGCAGCCTCGCTCTCTCTGGACCACGTCTGAGGGAAAAAATACACACCTCTTCAAAACGTTTTTTAGACTTTTAAACTAAGTCTTAAACCAAACATATAGTAAAATATATTTTTAATTTTAAAGAAGGTACTGAGCCTGGATGAATTTGTTTGTCCACACAAAAATGAATATTCATATTTATATTTTTGACATTTAGTGTTGCAATGTTAACTGATTACTTACTGCCCACTGTGATCTGCCTATATTATATGATGTATGCTCATTATTATGTAGGCTAATATTGTTAACAATTGTAAGATCGTAATAATTCATTAGATAAGTCTACTTCCACTATAAAAGGCTTACTATTGCCACGACAACTCACCCACTGTGGTGTTGATGTTTTGGGATATTTCTGGAAGCGACTTTAAAATATCGTAAAATGTTGATTGGCAATCTGTAGAGAGTTTATCACTTGGTTCTTCGATCCGTCCGAGTTCATTTTTCAGTCCGTCGACCCCTCCACTGCAGGAAGCGATGATGACCCCATCAGACACTGTGACCTGCTCAAACTGGGGGTGGTTTTCTCCAGGATTAGAACGCCATGTAGACAAGAACTTCAGAGAATGGGATTCTATAAGGGAATACATTCGAATAATTGTATTTTGGGATGAACACACATGGGCATATAGCTCTGCTTGCTACCGAGAACTGGAATTTCCCGTATTGCAGTTCATCAATAGCAACAGCAACAGCAACGTGCAGGTTTCCCAATTTACGTGACACCAAATTTATGTTAAATAGTTTAATGCATAACGCCATGTGCTGAAGTCTTCATTATGCCTAAAACAGTTATTAGTATCTTACATTTATCATGCTTCTGACTACTTCGCAAGATAGTTTAGATGGCAAATAATCCTATCTAAGTAGATGTAGTATTATGATATTGCTTGTCATGATTGTTTTCGAACCATAAAAAACCCTTCATAATTTTTAAATAATTTGTCACTTCCTCCTAATCTTGCATAATTCCTTTTCCTAAAAAATAGAAAGGTGCACTTAACACTAAGATGATTATTAGTTTAATGCATCACACCATGTGCTATATTACCCATCACATTCTTTTTGATTAGGCTACCGCCTTAAAACCTTTAGATGAAAGCGAAGAATTGGCTAAATGGTAGAATAACTGTTTTTGTCAAGCTGTAACATTGTCCACTATCCTGTCCCTGTCCATTTAACCTTTAAATGCCAATAGTCTTTCACTTTTTATTGTATTACATAAGTTCATTGCCAGTTGTCAAACATAATCATAGCATCGAATAACAATAATAAACATTGAATATAATAATATATAAGAATATATAAATAAAAAGATTATGTTGACTTACCGATATCAGCTGTAGAAACTGGAAGGCAACAGCAAAGAAAAAACGAGGCCCACTTTAAACACATGCTTCATCTTTTCAAATTGACAAGCTTAAGGTTATCAGTTCTCAAAAAGGTCCTAAAAGTCAGCCCAGATGATTTTTCTGTAAACGTATTGAGTATGCAAGCTTGTCGTAGAGCTCCTATACGGACCAAATGACTTTCTTTTCTGTTTGGATATTACTGTTGCATAGTGCAAGTCGAGGGATGGTGAAACCAGTTATTCAACATTTTCTTTTGATTGAGAGAGATAGTTGCTCACCTCCCAACGAGGTCACATTGAATAAAAAACACAACAGTGTTGCAGCTTCACATAGTAGTCTTTCATTATGCTTGGCCTCCAAAATATCTTTATTACACCTGAAAGTATTGGAATTCATAATAGCCAATGGTATTTAATGTGTATGGATTATCAGTTACTGTACAGGTATATGTGTCATGTGACACACTATAGCCAATAGGATGAGTAGTACAGCTCTGCAAAGCCATTAAACAGACGATACATCGGTAAATTCCTGTGTAGATGGAGCTGAGCCTAAAAACAAACTTTGCAGGGTGTCCTATGGCACATGTAGGGGTGAGGAGGAAGGCGAATGTCATAAAAAGTGTTGCTAAGGCCTTTGTTTACAAACATACTGATCTCTCGTATAGCCGACACGATCAGTAGTACAGCTCTGCAAAGCCATTAAAAAGACGATACATCGGTAAGTCCCTGTGTAGATGGAGCTGAGCCAAAACAAACTTTCTAAGTTGTCCTACCTGATGGGGTGAGGAGGAAGTTGAATGACATAAAAAAAAAGTTCGCTATCGAGTTAAACTTGCTTGAACTTGTCGACTGTCCTGGAATTCCACTGCGAAACAAACTTTATAACAAATGAGCAGAGAAATATTCTTGATCCAAGTAGGAATATAATATTGCAATAATTTGTGAACTACACAAATCACTAAGCATAAGATGTGTATGTCTCATGTATGTATATGTATGGAAGGTGATTAATGAATGTTATTCTAAATGGTTATGGGTTTTTAGTGTTTGTACTTTTAGCATGCAGTGTTTTATTACTTTTACTTTTTAAGCTTATTTTATTATGTGTTATGATATATTACTGCATATTTGGACAGAAATACGCTTTAGTTTGAATTATGAATGCACATTTTATAGAAAGGCGCACACAAGCAAGAATAAGTCTGTTTCTCTGTATTTCCTGTGGGTGGAAGAGGTGTGTGTGTGCAGGGTCCTTTGTTTCACTGTCTACCTCTTTTGCATGTCTTAGGAGGGGTATCGGTGGGTGTGACCTTCCGTTTGTTTCAGTGTGTGTGTTTAGCATTGTTGGGGGGATGGGAGGTGTGTGTGTGCCGTTTCCTTTGTTTCACTGTACAAGTGTTTTGCATGTTTTAGGAGGGATATGGCACTGGCTGGCTACCGGTAGCAGCACGCATCAAATTCAAGTCACTTGTCCTAGCCTATCGGGTGAGAATCGGATCTGCACCCCCCTACCTACAGTCGATGCTCAGACCCTACATCCCGTCCCGACCACTGCGCTCTGCCACTGGATGTCGCCTTGTTGCCCCCTCACTTCATGGAAGGAACAGCCTGGCACCTCGTTCACGACTTTTCTCTGTCCTTGTCCCTCAGTGGTGGAATGACCTCCCCACGAACATTAGGACTGCAACATCTTTGTTCACTTTCCGCCAAAACTTGAAGACTTACTTGTTTCGACTGCACTTTGGCTCTTGAATGTGACTTTGCGTCTACCAAGCACTTCTACTTGATATACCACGTAATTGGTTGCACTCAGAACATTTTTTTGTAGTTGGTTTGTGAAGGTTTTGTTAATTTATCCTGATGTCTAATGTTAAGGTTCGACCCCTCCTCGGGTCACCTTCCGAATTCGTTGATGGCAAGGAAGACCACTCGGACACAGATACAATATAGAATGATTACTTTATTATGACACTTCTGAGAATGGAATCAACACTTATGTAATGCTAAAGATATAATAGTAAGCACACACAGAAGCTGAATATTTACCTTTGCTGATATGTGACCCTAAGGGTGATATCTGAGAATGTATCAGAGCGGCCGCTGCTGGATAGATTCTAATTCTATTTCCCTTTCTCTCCCTCTCTTGTACTCTGGCCGCCCCCAGCCGTATCTTGTGAGCCCGATGCTGTGTCTCACCCCCCTGTATGTCCTGTAATTCAGTTTCAATGGTTTGGGTGTTCTCTTCTCTAGATATCGGCCAAGCAGACTACACATGACAATCAGCACAGGCCTCAAGGTTATTCTCACAACACCCTATTGCTGCAACCCAATAGTTAACTGTTTCGCTCCTGTCTAGAACAGGATACTATTCTACACTAATATAGCACTTGCTTAGCTCTTATCTAGATGATTAAGTCAGGGATGCACTTATGTTCTCTACCTGACTTGTAGTGTTTACCATTATCTTTTTGTAGGCACAATTTTTGTAAGTCGTTTTGGATAAAAGCGTCTGCTAAATGAATGTAATCTAATGTAATATGGGTAGGTGAGACCTTCCCTTTGTTTCAGTGTGTGTCTTGTGTGACTTACTGATAAAAAGATGGTAAAGTTTTGTCTAGTTTTGTAAATGACTAACTTTTATTTATTTATTTTGAATAATAGGCAAACATCAGATTCTGATAAAGATTGGGAACCGGAGTCTTCTCTCCCAGTCAGCAAACGGCCACACCTCAGCAGTGCTCAGCAGGAAGACAGTCCGTCATCGGGAGAGGAGTCCCATCCAACAACTCCACAGAAAGGTTCTGCTAGCAGGAGAAGAGCAAGAGGCAGAGGACCAGGGGAGAGGAAAAGGGAGAGGCAGCAGTCAAGCTGGGCCGTCAACCAGCACATCTGGAGAGAGATGGAACTCTGTTGACGATCCGGATATAACACCACCACAGCCCACCTTTAGACCCGCCCGATCACCAGGACCGCAGCTTATAAGTACAGCCACATACACAGTCCTGCAGATGTTCCAACTTCTTTTCCCACCACTATTATACAGACAATAATTCAAAACACCAATGACTTTGGCTCTACTCACCATTCAACACCCTCCAACCCATGGATCAATCTGACAATGCAGGACATGTTTTCCTTCATGTCCTTGGTTGTCTACATGGGCGTCGTAAAATGCTGTTCATTTACAGATTATTGAAGACAGTCAAACCTGTACAGTTTGCCGTTTCCGAGACAGGTAATGGTGGGTAAGCTGCTCCTTAGGATCTCCCAGTCCCTTCATATTAGTAACTCGGTGCAGGATCCTGCTAATGAGCAAAAAAGAGGCACAGCAACCTTCGATCGTCTCTGCAAGATAAAGCCACTGTACGAAGAGATGAGGGAGGCCTGCAAAAGAAACTATCACCCTAACCAGCACATTTCCATTGATGAGCGAATGGTTGCCTCCAAAGCCCGTGTTGGACTCAAACAATACATGAAGAACAAGCCTGTTCGTTGGGGGTACAAACTCTTTGTTCTGGCGGATTCAATAAATGGTTATACATGGGATTTTTTGTATATCAGGGGAAAATGCAGGGAAACAGTGGCAAGGGCCTCAGTCATGACTCAGTGATGGAGCTGACAGACACACGGTTGCTGGGCACTGGCTACAAACTATTTGTTGACAATTTTTACACCAGTCCCACCCTTTTCCGCGACCTCCGTCAGATCAAGATCTGGGCGTGTGGAACCATTCGCACGAACAGAATTGGATTCCCCAAAACCAGAGTGAACAACCTGGACTCCAAGTCTCCCCGCAGCAGCATACGCTGGATCCGGAGGGACTCCCTCCTATTTGTCCAGTGGCGGGACACGAGGGACGTCTCCATGTGTTCGACGATGCACATGGCTCACCACGCAGAGGACACAGTGAAAAGGAGAGTTATGGGAGCTGGGCGTTGAAGGACATCTCAGTTCCACCAGCGGTGAAGGAATGCA
>JAPMUY010007063.1:0-35000 GCA_026901105.3 Galaxias olidus
ACATGAGGGACTAACGAAACTAACACCTCCTGGCATGAGAACTAACTCCTAGCTTCACTGACCGTTTGCAGCGGGTGTCACTGCGGCTGTGCACTATGTTTACATTCCCACGCCTAGCAGAGATTGTGTCTGTCTGGTAAACCAACAATAACTCACGGTGTTATGGGCTGTTCTGGGAGCAGTGGAAAAGAAGTGGTATGAGAAATGCTGATGTTTATGACAGGACTTTCAAACAAACACGCTGAGCAGCTGGTGGCCATCAGATCGACTGCTTGCTTGGTTTTATTTTAGGATTTACAATGTCGTTTGTAAACTTTAGTTTATTAAATGGGTTGTTTATTGTTCTGGGTGAAGGGGGGATTTTTGACTCCAAACAGGACCCTTCCCTACTGTTAAGATTCTGGACGAGTAAATACCTTGAGTTTTTATTTATGCTGATAGATCTTAGTTTAGGACTTAGGGGAATGATTTGAAAACTAGCTAACATAGTAATATGATAACAGTCAAAAAACTGTGCCTGGACCCCTTTACTCTTGGAATTCGAGGATTGTCTTAATAGGATTAACGTTTTCATTTAACCTCACATGATGCATATGTGCTTTATGGTCTGGATTCCTGAAGTTTTATGCCAATACAACAGTGCACTGTTTTATATGGCTTATGGTCGTGTTGCATGACTTGAGCTGGACTTTTAGTAGCTCCTTTCTACAACCATTCTCATCACTACTGTGAATATAAATGAGATTGGTGTGTAATTTTCTATTTCAGCCAGAAGAGGGCAATCCTGATAATGTGGTGCTGTTTCCACCACAGGGACACCAAAATGATTTGCTGCAGGTACATTAGCTGGAACTGGTGTGTGTGTGTGTGTGTGTGTGTGCGTGTGCGCGTGTGCGTGCGTGCGTGTGTGTGTCTGTTTATTTAAGTGTGTGCATGTGATTGCATGCTGCTAGTTGTGGACTGATTTTTTGCATGTACGTGAACTTGCTATTTTTGTTTCATTATAGTGTCAGGTCAGATTTTTGTTACTGATTGAAGAGGATATAATGACAACATCGCAAGAACAACTGCTGTATGATTGTCAGGCTTGATGCTGAACATTTGAAACAAGCATTACATTACATTTTTGAGCATGAAAGCCTGCAGGCATTAAGCCGCTCTACAGAGGAACCCAGAGTTACACATTCAGGGATTCTATGAAGGACCGGTGTGAGGACAGAAGCAGCTTGGAGCCTTTCCCCCCCTAACTGGGAGTCATTCAAGAGTGAAGCAGCAGTTTGGGTCAATAGGAAGGGGTTAGTGTGAAGCAGCAGCTTGGGTCAACAGGGAGGGGTTAGTGTTAATCAGATGATACCTGTTCAAATACCGCCTCTGTAGTTATAACAGCTAGAGCAGACCAGCCACAGTAAAGCTCAACAGAGGTCAACATAGGAAGCTTTTTGTGGGTCTGTGTGTACGTGTTTCTGTGTGTGCGTGTGTCTGTGTGTGTGTGTATGTTCATGTGTGTCTAGAGCCAGAGTCTCATGGTGTGTAACCTGAGCTTCGTTTGGAGGGTCAATGTGCATGTGACCCATGGCCCAATTCCCAGCATTCACCTGTGGTGGGCATGTCAGAATGCTGCCCTCAATCCTCTAGAAGGAGGACCCAGCCTAGGAAAGGGAGGGAGGGACGGGGGGAGGAAGGAATGGAAGGAAGAGAGGTGGGAGGTAGGGAGAGGGGGAGGGGGAGGGGTCATAAAGCATTAAGTGGAAAAGAGTTTACGGTGGAAGGGTCTGTACTTCCCTGTAGCTATAGCCCAGGCAGGCAGTCAGAGTCAGCAGTGTGCTGTTCAGTGTCTGTTAGCTGCCCATCCAGGCCTGCTCTCGGCTGTAGCCTCTCTCACAGCACAGCCTGCAGTGCACTCTCCAGCCCGGCCCAAGGAGGCTCACGGAAATTTAGCAGGGGAGCGGCAGCCACAGAGGACAAGGGGAGGAGAGGAGGAGAGGACAAGGGGGAGGAGAGGAGGAAGTCAGCTGAGTCAGGAGCGGAGGGAGCGTCAGCGGCATGTGTAGCAGCATGTTTACTATTCAAACACCGAGAGGAAGGTAGCAAGGTGGCAACCGCAACCGCAGGAGTAGCACGCCACCGACTGACCTTCGCTGGACGCAGGCTAGTGCATCACACTGGGTGAGTCTGCTTCTGCACAGAGGCTTTTGGACGCACAGTAGTGGAGCCACAGCTGCGTTTGAAACTGTCCGTGTTTTCGTGTGTGTGTGAGAGAGAGAGAGAGAGAGAGAGAGAGAGAGAGAGAGAGAGAGAGAGAGAGAGAGAGAGAGAGAGAGAGAGAGAGAGAGAGAGAGAGAGGGAGGAAAAAGAGGAAGGAACTGACTGTGAGACGTAAAGAGACAAAATGAGTCACAGACAGAGCGAACATAAACAGACATACTCATAACAATGTGGTTAGCTTTTTGGGGCTCTATTTGTTTAAGAATAGTCATAGTCTAATGTGACGTTCTGTACGTTAGGCATTATAGGTTACAACAGTTAATGAAGAGTATGAATGAGCGGCCAGTGTTGTGTTTATTCACTAAGTGGTGAACTGGGGCCACTCCCCCAGCAACCTGTGCTCTGCTCTGTGTAGCTCATGCTGCGTGGGCTTCGGTTAATGAACAACAGACAAAGCCCTCTACGTAGGGGGTCACACAGAGGCTCTCTGCTTGTTCAGTTCAGTGAGCTTCTTGGGGGTGTCAAGCCAAGGGGCCTCAGACCCATTATTGTTAGCATCAGGTGTTAGCCTTAAACACAGCGTACTGCCACCTGCTCCTATCCCCAAGGTCCTGTGTTCGATGTATGGTCTGTTTAGGTGTTTATACTTCCATTTTAGACAGTAATTCTATCAGGTTGCCATGCTGGGCAGGAAACAGCCTATTGTTGTGGTAGCAGATCTTAGGGGGCTGGAGGACAGGTTAAGAGCTTAAGTAGGAAACAGGAAACTCAGGAGCACATGTCCAACTTCTGCTCTCACGAACCCTTTTCATTGTTCCCTTACAGTGCTGCGTATGAATAGAGGGGAGATGCCTTGACGTTCCCTCTACTTTTCCTAGGCCTAGGGGATGACATTTAGCCGCTAGAGGAAGCTCACTGCAAATAAATAGCCAAAAGGCAGCTGCATGTTAGGAGTAATAGTCGCATTAAATAATAGTTTTCTTTGGCTATATTTTGTTTTCACCATTGAGATTTGACCGTTACTTTCTTTACCCCTTGATTTTCGTATTGCGTGAGTAGGTATACTTCCATGGCGTGACTTGTGACACGAGATCCTTGTGTGTCCCCTCTGAATGGGCCAGACAATGGAAGGTTAGGGCTGCTGTTACGGAGTCTGTTTGTATTCTGGAGACAACAGTGAGGTTAATCAAAATCAAACTTCCTTTGGAAACTTTTTAAAAGTGATGACAAATTCTTTGGTTGTCCTTGGTCACAATTAAAGAGAGAGACATATGTAGCTGAATAGCAACCCCTGTCTTTATTATGCATTTTATCTGATCCTTAATGTTGTTAACCCATAAATCATCATGACTAGACAGCTTAACTTGTGAACCCGAATTGAACATGACACGGATACATTCATTAGACTAGGTTATATGCTCACCTCTCAAATCAGGTAGGCTCCATTAAGTTATTTAATATAACCTGACTCTATTACAAGCCACGAGCAGTCCTTTTCGAGAATCAAGTCTGTGCCAGAAAACTTTAATGTAAGGGCAGTGAACGAAAGCCTTGTATCGTTTCTGTCTCTGTGTGTGCGTGTGTGTTTCTTTTTCTGATTGATTCATCTGATGAGCACGTCAGAGAGGGGTGAGAGAACATGTTTTTCTAGTTTCTTGTATACAACGTGATGGAGCATGTCAGGTCGGTGTCAGAGGAATTCCCCCGTGGTAGGGATGGATAGCTAGCGGTAAAGGGCTCTCTGCTCTGACGGTAATGCTGCTGTGATGTGATCTCCCAGCCATGTGTTGCGGTCACTCCTTCAGTTGAATCGATACTTGCCGACGGAAGCAGCGGCGGCTGCGACTTGCATTGCATGGGTCCAAACCGAATGTTTGAATTAAGAACTGATTTCGAATAGTTTCTAACTGGTTTATCTTGCAAATGGGACTGCATGGAAAACACATTTTAGGACTTGACCCTGGGAGGTATGCTACTTTTACTAGTAAATGTAATTCACTGTATTATCATGCATTTCATTTGCAGTGAATTGAAAATATGAAAACAGTTTATTGCTGCCATAAACTCAATTGGTCTTTCAGGGAACTCGAAAGCACTTAAGATATTAAAACCATTTATTTTGTTTCTCGGGTGACACCCCCTTCCCCCGACGCACTTTGTTTACATCACAAGTTGCAGCACTGGGGACCTTACCTCTTCCTTAAATCCTACTGTTGGTGGAAAATCATTGCCGTTGTGCTTCCCTGTGCGTGTACTGACTTGACTGGCTTTACGGGTTCCAGTAATGGTTATTATCCTTTTACAATAGCTAAACATAATAGTGAAACCTTTTTGTGGGCTGTACAGCCCTGAGGGCCACTCCATAGTTCTCTGAAAGCACAGTTTTACAAAGACATGATATTATGTACCTTCTAGCTATTATTTATCTCTTTACTCTGATGGATACTCCATGTTTTACAATTACGCAAAGCATGATCAATTTGTAGCTCTGTTTTAGGCCTACTCTATTTTGCGAATTGACACTATGGCAAAGCAATCCTGTTTCAATGGTACTTTGATCTAGACTATACTGTAATCAGAAATTGCTCAATGACAATTGATAAGAGTTTCTTAGGTGAATTGGTCTATGTTGCTTGTGTGCTCAAGGTAAGCACTCCTGGTTGTACAAATAACATGCAATTTAATGTTTTCTCACGCGGTTGACCTAGTTTATGCGTTGTACTGCATACTACAATGTACCTATTCTGTCCCCCTAGGCTGAAGCTCATGCTGAAAGTTTGACCCAGAGTGGAGGGAGAAGCCAAAAATACGAGGGGGCTGTTAGTAGTGATCTCATACAGGAAGAAGACCCAGCGCCCACACCAGACATCCTCTTGACCACCACAGGAGCCGGGGAAGAGGACAAATCGGAGCTTGAGTTCCCCCATGACCTGCTGCCCAGCCTAGACTTTGGCAGTGAGCTCAACATCTGGGAGTCTTCCCTGGGGTAGGCCTTATCTGTGCAACCATCACACACACACACACACACACACACACACACACACACACACACACACACACACACACACACACACACACACACACACACACACACACACACACACACTAACAAAAGTACGACGATGTGAAGGTGAAGCTATGCCCTTAGTAGATAAAGTGCTAGTTCAGACAGGCCTTGATTACTGTTCCTCTAAGAGGGGGGACCCGTACATGTGACTGTTGTTTACACTGTCTTTCTTCTCAGGAAGGGATATAGATCAAAGCCTTACTACTGTAGAGCACATGTATTGGTGAATCCCTTTATTAGAAATCACAGACTGTGAATATAACCCACACTATGAATGTATAGAGCTGACAATCCAACCTATCATACATTTACATCAGACTGACAGACTACATTAAAACCAGGGTGCACTTTCTGCAGCACAGGAAATTAATTCCTCGGTTACATATAAGACACCTGTGTCTGCGTGTCGTGACATTTGAGAGCGAGACATTCAGCTATGCTAAAAGGCACTTCCTGGTATTAACATTCTTCACTTAGAAACCAGGAGAAAACATAGAAGTGGGTTTTCTGTGGAAGCGTACCTGACATTGTATCAGCTAATTCAGTATAAGAAGAGACATTTTTATGTTCACTTCTTTAATGATTATGAGAGTAATCACCTTTGTCGAAGCACTTAACTAGTTATAGTGTAACGTTTTCTTCTGATTTGGGTACTTCTGTGTGCCTTTCTGTGTAACAGCAGGCAGGCTAGCTCAGGGCAGATGAAGAGCGAGCAGGGGAACCCCCTGCTGGCGGGTGTGCAGCAGCACACCCTGGCGACAGTAGAAAAGAGGTAACAGTGTACATAGCATGACAAACTGCAGTGGCCCTCTTAACACTGCTTTGCTGTGGTGTGCTGAATGCTGCTGACCTATAAGTTACTGGAGTGATAAATAACTATCTACCTGTGTGTTTTGTTGTGTATGTTGCCAGACAAGCTGTTTAAAAATACCCTGCCTGTGCTGTTGTGTTTTTGGAGTGGCTCCAGGTGAATTATCTTCAACACTAGCTAGCCTAATGTGTTCTTTGGGTTCCTTTGTTGCTTTTGTCAGACTGAAGCCTGATTACATTTGTTTGTCACTTCCGGCTTATGTTGGATCATCATAGCTGTAGATCATTGTAGCTGTATACAGTGACTTGTTTATGGCAAATCTTCTCCATATCCTTGGAGAATGGGTATGAGACTCAGGGGAGAGAAGGAAACAGGGAGATTGTATGTACTTGTTCATTGTTTTCTTAGTAAGTAATGTTGCAGTGTACTACTGTAGCTTTAGAGGCGGTTTCTCTGCCACAGTGCAAGGAGTGCCTGCTACTGCAGTGCCCCGAGGCCCTATGGCAAGCTACGGCCTGTAATACAGCACGCTGCCATGCCAGACACATGGCGTTAGTTTAAAGTATTTTGTAGCCTTGCCCTTTTAAAATGGGAGTGCCCGTCAGGCCGCAGTGGGCAGACTGGGAGGTGAGTGGGTGGCTTGTTGTCAGGGCAGGGCTTGAGTTGTCAAGGAAATGAAAGAGACAGCTGAGGGCTCTCAGGCTGATGTGCCATCCATTAATCAAGAGTTCACTCCTCTATTCCCATTAGCAGTTGTACATGAATAATGGTTTTGGGTGTATAATGAAACATGTGTATTACATTAACACAAATGTGTTAATGCTAATGCAGAACTGATCCTTACAAAATGTAGGCTCAAAAAAATGACTGAGTATAAGCAGACGCCAACAGCAGGTATTTCTGCTGCAGTGGTTATAGATCCGTTGGGGGTTATAAACCAAGGTGTTCCTGCTGCATTGTAGTGCACTACACCAGCTCAAAAAGCTGGACAGTGACTCAGCAGCAGGGATTTAGCAGCGTAGAGAACCCTGCTGTAGATTCTGTGTGAATGATGTCTTTATGCTGTATAATATACCCTCATTCTGTCATGAGGTTAGCTAATGGGGAGGTTTTTTAGTACTTAAATGCTAGGTTGTTTATGAGATAGATATTTCCCGATAACAAAAGACATACTGTCCTTGATGACGCTGAGCATGTAGAAGCAGGAAGTGTGAGATGCTCAGGCTGTGTGTAGCCTATGTGTTGTGTGGCTCAGGGAATATAATCAGCATGACATAGTTTTGTTAGTTAAGTAAAATAATGTTTACAGATAATTAAGTATTACCTATAGTATCTTTCTAAACCGTGTTAATTCCATGCTGAAAGACAATTGATGTTGTTTTGATGGAGTATGTGGATGTTATGAATGCAGTGCAGTGCTGTTCTGGGTATGGTTTACACAGCATGCAGTGTGCTCATGGCCGCCTGCTGTTTCTCTGCATGTGGAGTGGAGGCTGTCTGATGACCGAGCATTCCTATTGCATCATGGAATGAACTAAAGTTCAGACTCTTAACTGTGTCACCTCACCTGGATCTCAGACCTCATCATGGTGACCAAGTTCCCCCTGATGTCCCCACCGCCCAGCTGCTACCTGCACCCACGCCTGGCCCTGGCACTCAGCCCCTGCCTCAGTCCCTGTCCCCGTTCACACTGCTGGACCAGGAGCTCCAGCAGGCCTTCCTGGAATGTGAGGAGGAAATGGCTTCATTGAGCATACCTAGCCCCGTCGTCGGCAGGCCTGATGCTGACCAGAGCCTCTCCGTAAACCCTGCTCAGGCTAAAGTGGACAACTGGCTCAAGGAAGGGATGGCTTCTAAGAACAATGAATCATCACCACCTCCTCCAAGCTCGTCGCTTCCAGGATGCAGCAACAGTGTCCATAGCAACGATGATACACATGGAAAAAGTGTGGCAGCAAATAGTCAGGAGGATGTGGTCGTGTTTAGTTTCAAGAATTACATTTTGGGCACTGGGGATTGTGCCGAGGGAACAGTGAAGGAGGGAGGAACAGGCAGATCAGATCTGAGGGGGAGTCCAGAGAAACGCACACAGATCAATCCATTAGGAGAGAGCGACATGGCAAAGCAGATGGAAAGACCTGCCCACACACTATCGGAGATGGTTACACATATAGCTGTGGAAGAAACGGTTTGGACTGAGCCAGGAGAGAGAAAAAGAGGAGAGCTGTTAGGTTTAAATGTAGATTCTCATGAAGTGTTGGAAGAGAAACGCAGGGAGGCTGTTATTGACGCTATGGAAGTTGGAAAAGGAAAACGAAGAAAGAAGAGAAAGAAGGACAGGAAGGGTGATAAAGAAAAGATGACAGAGATTGACTCTGAAGTCCCTTCAGAAAGCATTCGAAATGCAGATTGCAGAATGCAAGAAAAGGCAGAGGCAGTTGATGGTCAAGGAATCTCTGAAGCAAAGTCAACTGGAGAGACACAGCGGAACACGCAGACCGAGCAGGAGCACAAGTTAAAGTCAGACACAGAGAAACCTCCACAGTCACAACCCAATCCCCATACAGACAGAGATACCCTCACAGACAGCCCTGGATATATACCCAAAGATGAAACAACAGACACACAGAAAGGCACCAATATTAAATCCGTGAAACAGACAGATGTATACATGAAGCCCAACACAGTGACAACGTCCCACACAGACACTCACATCAGGGTGTGTAAAGAAGCAAGGCGTGATAAATCAGATGATCAGGAACAGCTGAATCTCAGGAGAGAGCATAACTCCGGCCCCCCAGCTACAGCCCCTCTAAGTGGGCAGGATCATCTTACCAGCCTGGCCGGTTCACCTGCCCCCCGCATGGCCTTTCCTCAGGGACCCCCAGCCCACAGTCTTAACCTGCCGTCTGGTGAAACCCCACACTGGAACAAGCACTCAACTGAAGGAATCAACAACAACCAAAATACACCCGTGGCCGCTGCCCAAACCACCCTCATTGATTCATTCAGTGTTAAAACCGCCCCTATTGCTGGCTTTAGTAGTCAAGCCGAAGTAGAAAGACATAGGGACATGCTCCATCTAGAGGCAGAGACCCACACACAGCATCAGCAGAGCCCAGCCAGTCAGACCAGAGCCTGTTTAGGACAGAAAGAGGAGGAGGAGGAGGGTGCCCTTGAAGAGGCGTCACCCGTGGCTGCTGCTGCTGCCTCGTTGCCACTGACAACCCCCGCGATGCCAGAAATGATAGAATGCGAGGGAGAGAGAAAAAGCGAGAGGATTGATTCGTCGGACAGAGCAGCCACAGTAGCAAAACTAGAAAGGGACTCGGGTGTAGGAGCCAGTGCTTTGGTGGGGAGAGAAGAGAGCCAGAGGTCTGCAGGAGGGGAGACGACACAGGGGCTCCTGGCCAGCCCCCCACAGCCCGACTGGGTCTGCCCCGAGGCAGGGCAACGCTCACCTGCCCTCTCACCACAGGAGACGCAGTCTACATTGGAGCCAAGCTGCAGCAACACAATGCCTCACAACTCGCTGGACAATAAAGTGATAGGAGGCAAAGCCACGGTGAACTGGCCTCCAGGGGCAGCAGAAACACTTTTACCAGCCGAGGAGAGAGAGAAAGAGTCACCCCGGACAGAAGCCCACATCGATAACTCTCCCCCGGGGCTGCTGGGGGAACGTGACTGCTGGGAACACAGCGCTGTGGGACCGGAGAGAGAGAGAGGGGGAGGAGGAGGAGGAATAATTGAAGAGGAGGAGGGAGACGGGGGAGGGCTATGCGAAGCGGCCAGTCCCCTCAGTCAGCCAACAGGCTCCGCTAGCAGAGTGTCATCAGCAGCAGCAGCAGCAGCGGAGCGGAGAGAGACGTGTGCGTTCACAGATCCTGCAGAGTCACTGGTGAAGCCACAGCTCATCTCCACCACTAGCAGCAGCACTAGCAGCAGCACTAGCAGCGCTATCCAGAGCATCTCTCCTGAACACGCTCTCCTGCCCGATCAGCGCAGGACACCAGCTCTCCTCGCTCTCCTCCCCATCCCTGGGGAGAGCTCCGGCCACACAGAGGACAGTTGTCCCGTTCAGCTCGTGCTTTCAGCACAACTTTGTGACCCGTCTAAGGAGGGGAGCAGCGATCAACAGGTCCAGCCTGCTGGCAGCGTTAGCGCCGTTAGCAGCGTTAGCAGCAGCAGCAGCAGCACAGAAGCCAGGGTAGCGGAGCGGGAAGCACAGCTCCTCGGCTTTGCCCAGGCACACCTCCAGGACCAGCGCGGCAGCGGGGAGCCCACTATGGCGGGGATGGGCGTCTTTCAGCTGCCCCTGAGGGAGAGCAGTGGAGGCCACAGAAGAGTCCACTTCACTGACTCTGTGCGAGCAGGGGAGGGCTCATCCACAGGGCCGGCTAAGGTGTCACCCTCGGGCATGGACTGTGCCTCTCTGCCCCCGCTCACCGTCCACGAGAACCTGCGCCACCCTGTAAGGGAGGCCAGCTTCACCTTCCAGGAGTTCCTCAGCACCTTGAAGAGACCAGGGTTCCGCCCGCAGTCAGCTCTGTTTGAGGCAGAGCCAACCGCCCAGAGCCCTGCTAACCCACTGGATACAGCAAAGGAAGATACTGCAAAGGTCAAAGGTCAGTCATCTAATATTAGCCAAACTGAGTCCAAAGCTTTGGACGTGCAATCTAGCAAAGAGGCCTCTGTAGATAGCATGCAGGGGGGCCCGGACCCTACCATCAAACCCCTGGAGGATTTTATAGGATCAGTAAAGAGTGACAGACTCCAGGAATCCCCAACACTTAGTGGTGCTTTACCTGAGGCTGTGACTGACCTGGGGTCAGAAAACACTGGCACTGAAATGCCTTTCCCCTCATCCACAACACTGCTTCCTGGTGATCATTTGCCTGTCAAAGCTGACAGTGATGTCTCTGTTCCACTGGGGGGCAGACCTGTCTTAACACAGGAGGACTTGACCTTGACCGCTGAAGCCTCTCTTCAGGAGAATCTAGATAAACCCGTTGACCAGCCCTTAAGCCAATTAGATCTGGACCTCCCTACCACAGAAACTAATATCCCCACCAGCACTGTCCCCCTGGCTGGGGCAGACTGCCTGACCTCTGGGGCAGAGTGCCTGACCTCTGGGGCAACGGGCTCTGGCCGGCCAGCCCTGGACACTGAGCAGCCGGGCAGCACAGCCAGCGTGGTGCTCAGACCTCCAGGGCCCCTGATGAATCACTGGGACATCACCAGCGACTGTGACGTCCGACTCCCTGGACAGTCTGAGAGCTGTGACTCCGTCACCAAAGACTGTGATGTCCGTCTCCCTGGACAGCCTGAGAGCTGTGACTCGAGAGGGGAAGTGACACGAGCGCTTTCTGCACAGGATGTGATGGCTGAGCGTGTCAGTGAGGGTGTGAACGAGACTGACAAGGTGAAGGAGACTAGACAAGAGACAAAGCCTGCTGTCACTATTCTCCGGGACATTCCCGCTGTTCAACTTCCTGCTCAGCCTCCTGCTCCTCAGAGTGGGAATGACAGACAGAGTCGGCCGGTACCCTCCCAGGGTCCAGACGCAGCCCAGAGAGTGGCTGGATCTGACCACAACATTTCTCTGTCTGACGTGGGACCTGAGCCTGAGTTGGGGCCTGTCCCTGTAAAAGCTGAGAGTTGTGTGGTGCCTAGTAAAGACGTCCTGGTGAACGCCAGCCTATCTTCCAACCACACTCATCATGAACCCACAGAGGACAAACAAGACGAGAAGGAAGCACGCAACCAGAGGCACCTTCAAGTCGCTCCCTCCAGAGAAGAAGAGAGACTGCAAGAAAAACAAATAGCAGACAAGCAAAAGGAAACAGAGGGGAGTCAGCTGGTAGGAACACCAGATCAAACAAGAGCACGACAGACTCCTAATGGAACGGAGGAAGAGGCCGGAGAGGAAACAGGGAGGCTGCAGCCTGAGCCTAAACAACAGCAACATCAGAGCAGGGCTGACTCCCAAACAGGGGGCCTACGGGAGGAGGAGGAGGAGGAGGAGGAGGAGGAGGAGGAGGGGAGGAACAAAAGGGGCACTGCAGGTAAGGTGCTGGGGGCTGTGTCCTCACCTGACCCCAGCCTCAGAGCCGTAGAGCTCTCTGAGGACACACCGTGTGGTGTGCGAGCCCAGCCTCTGTTGAACCAAGCCCTGCCAGCAACAGGCGAGCCGAGCACACCAGATCACCAATCAGAGCTCACGCAGGCTCCAGAACGTTTTGCTTGGCAACAAGCGAAACAACAGCAGCGACAGCAGCGACTTAGATCCGGCGGGGCTCTGGAGGATTTGTCAGGTGGTCGTTTGGAGGGGATAGAAGGAGAAGAGGCTGGCAGCGAAATAATACAGACCTTTAACTCCCGGTTGCCGGGGGCAACACAGAGTGTGTGTCAGTCAGAAGTCAAGCCTTCATTGACAAAGGATGACAGCAGTGACGCAGCGAGAGAGAAAGGCCTGGGCAGAGGAGGACCCCCTTTTATACTAGGCAACAGAGAAAATGTGCAGAGTCATCTTGCTAATGATTTAAATGGTGGAGGGCCCGGGGAGAGGGAAAAGGCAGCCAGCAAAACGTTAGTCACATGCGGCTCAGAGAAAGATGTGACTATCGAGAGAACAGAGAGGCACCAAAGCACAGGCCCAGGGGCGGTGGTACAGACAGATACAGAGGCCGTTTTAGGGAGTGACGTGACTATAGCGAGAGCTTGTCAGGACCAGCCTGACCGACCAGAGGCATTGGAGAACACTGGAGCTCCTGTTTCATCCTCTCTAAACAAACACCCGAGTGCACCTGTGGAATGTCCTGCTTCATCCCAGGACAGCTCAGCCGGGCATAGGGCAGACATGGTCAGCACAGGCCAAGCCAAAGACTCGCCTTGGAAAACAAACAGCAGCCAGGCTGCTTCTCCGGCCTCTGTAGAAGACACAGGCACTGCCCTGGAGGAGCCATGCTCGGCTGTAGCTGTGGCCAGAAGCAGCAGTGGAATCCGAAGGTGTAAAACGACGGACACTGCATGCGAGCCTTCTGTTCTCCATGAGCGCCCCAATAAAACTGATGCCTCTCAAAGCAACACGGGAGCACCAGCCGCCATGAAAGGCCCTGATGCAGAGGAGGGGGAGGAGGCCACGACCAAAGAGAAAGAACCCTCAGTTCAAAAGGACGGGAGCAGGAAGAAGAACAGCGAAAACAATGAGAGAGAGCAGAAACAGGCGGTCGTAAAACCATCAGTGAACGCTGGAGTCAGAGGTGCTGAATCTCTCAGTGACAGCGCGGCTTGCGATGTCAGCGGGGTGGAGCTCCTCACGCCTGGCCTCGCTACATCAAAAGAACACGCAGCGGGCCCGAGACAGGAACCTAGCACACAAAGAGAAGCTTTATCCCACAGTGTGTCTCAAAGCCCCCCTGTAGCTATGGTGATAACAGAGGGGGGGAAGTCTCTGGTCTTAACAGAGACCAGTGCAGCTTCTGTTCCTCAGCCCCAGACAGAGATGTCACCCCTCCCTGATCCTGTCCAAGCCCCCCAGCCTGAGGCTCACACAGACTGGCTGAGAGCCCTGAGGGAGGCTGCTGCCCTCTCTCAGGCTCATCACAACACAGTGGCAGTCCCTGATCAAGCAACACCTTCCAGGTACATACACTAGACTAGACGATGTGTATTCTAGGTATGTATGTTTGTATGTTGTTCACTGTGGCATGTGTTGTGGTCCAGGCAGTGGGTTGGGGGGGTTAATCCTAGGTTATACTTTCTGTATAGTTAATGTTGTGAAATAATAGATTGGCTAGAAAAAGCCAGCAGTCATTCACTTGATGTGCCACTTGCTAACAGTTTCCCACATGAGAAGGAGAGAGGCAGTACGTGGATGCCATGTGACGTCTCTCTGTGCGGGAGAGGAGGCGGGAAAGGCCGGAGGAGGGCACTGTTGACCTTCTCTTCTAATGAACAAAACAATGTGTTGACTGTTGGTTAGAATGTGTTCACACAGAATCAATGATACTCTCTTTCTGTCATGGGATTCTGCTTGTGTCATATCAACTACTCTTTGCCCCCCAGCTTCTTCTCAGTAGCGATATGTTTATAAGGCTCAAAATAAAATATAGAAGGAGACAATCATGAAAGACAACTCGGTGTCACACATATTAATCTCGAGTCAACATCTGTAATGATCAGCTATTTAAAATCAAATCAATATTCACAGACTTAGCCCCGGACTTTTATCATGCTTTCTCCAAAGAGTAAGGGGTGGGGCGGGGGGGTTATTAGAAAGAGAAGTGTTACAATGAATAAGAATGAGAAAGTCAGCACAGAGACGCACTTTGTAGAGACTGGACCTCGGGCACGGTGACACCGTTGGCTGAATTCTAATAGAGCTCAGTGGAATTACAGCCGCCTATTATTTTAGAGGGGTGACATCAACCATTACATCAGTCCTGTCGTCCAGTGCAATAATGGGCCTTTTCTCACCAAGGCACAAGCTGGTCACAAGGGCAACACCAACAACAACAACAGCAGCGGCAACTTAACATACACATACAGACATACACACATTCACAAACTCAAACCATTTGTCATTTGTCACTCACACGTCGTGTATTGCCCAACTGTGAACTTAACAACTTCTCCCTCCTCTCCCGTCTCTCGTGTCTTTCTTTCCAGACCTTTCCCGTCCCTGGAGTCTCCTCCACAGGAGTTCTGCACCCCCACTGAGGAGGTAGTAGCTCCCCTGAAGCAGGAGGAGAACACCCCGGAACCCACAGCTGGACAGACAGCCGCTGAACCTGTTACGGAGCTGCTTGATAAACCAGCGGGGAGTCCATTGAAGGAAGCACCTGAGGATCCAGCCAAGGACTCAGTAAAGGTCCCAGCACAGGACGTAGAGCAGGACGCAGCCGAGGAGCCTCTGGACAGTGGGTGAGTGTGCTAGCCTACATAGATCCAGATAGATTCTATTTAATAGGTTTACCCAATCAAAAATCATCTTAGTTCACAGTGGATGCCTTAAATATAGTGGGAATTTGACCTGGAGACCGTTGTGTGTGCTGTAACACATACAATAATGTAACGGCAATGCAAGCTGACACAATATCTCAGGCTTCTTCCAATACACTGTCGTTTTATGACTTAACAAAGAGGATAGATAAAGTAGCACGAATTCCAGATGGTTAAACTTTGCAGAGATGGATTAAAAAAGGAGTCACTCCCTGTAATCCCCGATTAATAAAATCTAAGGATTATAACAAGTCACCAGGAACAAAAATAGCGTTCCATTCGCTCGTTCACGTCTATTTTCTTTTGAACTTGAAAATGTAATTATCCAATTAAATCATGTGGCAGATATTCAGAGGGATATTGTACATGTCTGTTGACTTTCTCTTTGTAGGTCATGCTTTTGCTTTTGAGTGACTGTCCTCTGCGCTGGCAGAGCCTGACTATACCATACCTGTCCCCAAACTCTACCATACCTGTCCACCATACCGTACCATGTCCATGGAGTACCTGGGGTTGCTTTGTCTGGTTTTTCAACCTTCAACGTTCACTTTGAAGGGTCTGCTGTGTTCTTTCTGCCTGAAGCTGGTCTGGTGCAGGGAACTGGGGTGTAGAACACAGGTTTTTACTGGCTGATTTCATTGCGTTGAACCTGTGATGTCACAACTCCACAGTGTGATTCAGAAAGTCAGTCTGTGTTAAAGTCAACCTGTGTTAAAGTCAGCCCCGGCCATACAGTATGTGTTGCAAAGCTTTCCTCACTTCACTCTCTCCCATGTCTCCTTTATTATTTTAGATGTCTTTCATTCTTCATCTGTCTCTTGGTCACTCTATGCTTTCACTCTCTCCGCCCTCTCGTCTGCTCTGTTCCCCTGGAGCCATAACACAGACTTGCTGCCTCGTTGTCAGAAACACTGGTCCTATCGCTCCTGTTGTGGGGTCTGCAGGGGCGGACACAGAGCAAGAGTCAAGATAAGAGACTTCGCCTTCACATATATACAAGATGACTTTAAATAGCTTGTGTTAGCATTGTGTGGGGAATGTGTGTGCGTGTATGTGTGAGAGAGAGAAAGAGAGAGAGAGAGAGAGAGAGAGAGAGAGAAAGAGAGAGGAGAGAGAGAGATAGAATATCTGTGACGAGGTTGCATAGGTCATGCCTGTCGTCATGTGTGTCAGTGTGAGTGTGATTATATATGTGTGTGTGTGTGTGTGTGTGTGTGTGTGTGTGTGTGTGTCTCTCCCCGCCCCTGGAGGCTGTCCTTGCTGTCAGTCCCACTGTGGCTGGCTCTCTGGCTGTAGCTGTGGGGAGTGTGAACTCCAGAGCGGGAGGAATTTGGGCAGGCACTCAGGCACACTGAAGTCATTCGCTCAGGCCAGACAGACTGGAACAACAGAGGGAGTTCAGAGAAACACACTTAGGGCATGTGCTGTTCTTTGAGTGTGCATGAGAGAGAGAGAGAGAGAGAGAGAGAGACAGAGAGAGAGAGAGAGAGAGAGAGAGAGAGAGAGAGAGAGAGAGAGAGAGAGAGAGAGAGAGAGAGAGAGAGAGAGAGAGAGAGAGAGAGAGAGAGAGAGAGAGAGAGAGAGAGAGAGAGAGAGAGAGAGAGAGAGAGAGAGAGAGAGAGAGAGAGAGAGGGGAAAGTCCGAGACACAGTGGGAAAGAGAGGTGGACAGTGTCTCATGGTATTTGGACAGCCGTACCTAAAGACAAGGCATTGGTCTCCGTCTCCACTGCTGAAAGGCTCCAGGAAGCTGGAGGACTCCTCCGTCTGTCGGGTGAGTTGACCGCCAACCCACCGTAGCGTCAGCCTGCTTTCCTCTCCGCGTGTCTGTCTCCCAGGGTCCTTCCTTGAGCCCGTGGCAGATGGTGTGTATAGGTAGCTACTACTAATTACCCTCTGCCTCGGCTGACCTCAACAGATGGCGGGAGGGAGACTCAAGGCGGGGTGGGGGTGGGGGTGGGGGTGGGGGTTATCATTATGGAACGTGCTGAGGAGGAAAAGGTACAGGTCTGAGCATGCTCTCTCGCTCTCCTCACCCTGCTTCAAGTGTCTGACGCTAAAGGATTTCCTGAGACACGGTGTGTTTAGTGAGGGAGGAATCAGCTCCACTAGGCTTTGTAGACACTGTGAGTCCCCAGTGTTTCTGTTGCTTCCTTAACGTTGACAGTGTCTCTGTGCGAACAGGCTGCTCCCTGTGTTGTCAGCAGACACTAGTTCGTGTGTCATTATTATTATTGTTGTTATTATTATTATTATTTATTTTATTTATACAGTGGTAATCTTATGTCCCCCTCCCGCTCCTCTCTAAATGGCATACGGAAATGCAAGTTGGTTTGAGTCAAAGCTGATTTTATATACCTATTAAGCGGACTGTATTTTTCATAATTATAGATTGTCTACAATCTGCTTATGGCAAGTGTTTTTCAGCTTGTAAGATGTTGTTTTCGCGTTTGACTCCCTTAAAGAAGTGGATGTGGGATTGGACTTTCCACAGTGATCAGATTACCCAGTGTCTATGGCTAAACCTGCTATGAGTCAGTATTCTCTTCCATGTCTTTAAGAGACGGTAGGAGTGGGATGTGATGTATCCTACGTTTGACTGTAAATAGAGCACCAGTTGCCATGGCAATTAGTGGTTTTTATATTCCCCCCGCCTGAGTGAATGAGGTGGATTATCTAAATAGCTAGGCCTCATTTAACAACGCTGACTTAAAATATGTTCCAATCGCCAAGATGACAGCACCAAATAGTTGATTAATGTAACGTGAAATTGTTTATGGAAAGGCAGACGTCTAGTGTTTTTGTGGTTGCTCTGGGTTCTACATGTCTGCACTAGCGTGTGTGTGTGTGTGTGTGTGTGTGTGTGTGTGTGTGTGTGTGTATGTGTGTCTCCTTTATCCCTGTAGTCTGTGATTGGCCGTGTCTAAATGACTGTGGAGCTGCTCAGTCCAAGGGACAGTATCACTGCTGTCCCAGTGTCGCTGAGTGGGACAGTTGTTATTTTTATAGCTCTTGGAGAGTCACTTTCCCCAGTCCTCTCAGCTGGCCCTCTTTATTGGAGTTTGTTGGTCATTATTTCACTCTGTCTGGGCCCGCTCTTACAGGCCTACAGCTGCTTCCAAGAGATTGTGTGTGTGTGTGTGTGTGTGTGTGTGTGTGTGTGTGTGTGTGTGTGTGTGTGTGTGTGTGCGTGTTTGCGTGCGTGTGTAGGTGTGTGTGTGAACTGCCTAGTACTCACGATAAGGCCGTGTGGCTGCAGATGAGATCCGGGATCTTGACTGAGTCTCTGAGGTTAAACGGAGAGTAGCCTCCAGCCTCACAGCGCTCCATGTTCTTTCCAGTCAGGCCTTCAGCAGATGGGATCGCTGGCCCAGGTGGAAGAGACAGAAACAGTGTGAGCCTGCTCACGTCATCTCCACACTACTGGATAACAGAGCAGCCAGCAGCATTCCAACGATCAACACACGCGCTTGTTTTACATTTACATTTTCGAGTCATTTAGCAGACGTTTTTATCCAAAGCCATCTACAATGAGCTTACAGTGACAGTCACCTAGCAACAGTCCACTGATCAATACATGCTTGTTTTCTGCCAGTCCAGCAGAAAATAGTTATAGTAACCTTTGTTCACTGATTGATTTGTCCTAATCTTTGAAGGCAGTGTTGTCCTGGTCTGCCCAGACCGTGATGTGGTAATTTTCCTCTTAGGCTGCATAGTGCCAAGTTGGTCACAGTGTTTTGACCTAGAATATCTAGACTTGAGACAGCAAACAATAGCGCTTGGTGAGGGATTCATCCTTTTTGGCAACAACAACGGTGTTTACGAGTGCGTTTATGTTAGTTTGAGCTCTTGGCATAAATACAAACATTCTTCATTCACTAGTTGCCATGTTTTACAAGTCTGGATCTGTTTCCCGCTGCGTGTCTTAAGCAGTATGTGAGATCAGAGCCTCGTTAGGTACAGACTGTAGCTACACCCTTTAGCAAAGCACACTCGGGAACTCGTATTAAACGTTATTAACTTCCAGCTGCTGCAGTGGAGCGAAGGAGGGGGGAGGGAGGGAATCTTTAACACGACTCCATTCTCGCTCTCAAATTAGCTGTAGGAAACCCTGTTGGAAAGTGTTGCTCAGATAAAGGCTGCTACTGCTGTTGCTGCTGCTATGAGCAGTTGCCGTAGGGACAGAGTGGCAGGGCACGGAGGTATTTTTAGAGAGCAGCCGGAGCCAGGCCCTCCATGGAGAACAGCTGCACGGGCGGCCAACTCACTGCATGTCAGATTAGAGCCGAGGTGGGGCCTGAGCCCAGGCCAAATCCACACCACCGGGTGTCCGCTGATGGCAGAGGCAGGGGGTTAGCACCTTTGGACAGGCTGGGTCTGTGTGCCAGAGGGCCTGGTCTCTCAAACCTGTACACACACATAACGTCATGCCAGGGGCTAGTGCAATGTTCTAGTCAGGGCTTTCAGTCTCTTACGTTTCAACAAAGTGACGTTGAAATAAAAAACGCTGTTAGAGAGGCTTGAAGGTGCTTTAGAAAGCGTCACTTATGCCAGGCACACACTTACGTCAGGCACAAGAGAGCACTGTTTTCTAAGAAGGGAAAAGGTTATCCAGGAAGGGAAAGTGGACATAGACAACTTGATGGTTGATGTTTCTGTTGCGTCCTCCTCCCCAGGTTCTCCCTGACTGAACAGGCTGAGAGAGCTGACCTCGCCCCCGCCTGTCCGTCTCCTCCCACTGGGCACCACTTCCCACCTGCCCTGCCTCCCCACCTCCTCCAGGACCCTGCCGAGTTCCCCACCCCGCCTCCCACACCCCCGGAGAGGCCTGTCCCAGAGGCCCAGCCAACCCCGCCTGCATCCCCTTTACAGTCTCCGCCTCACCCTCCAGTCTCTGTCTCCCCACCACCACCTCCACCTTCTGGCGATCAGCAAGAGGACCCTGACCCAGCCCCCGCTCCCTGTCCTCCCCTGATCAGGTATGGTCCTCTCTGTAGCATCCATGCTACGCTATGGCTGCTTGACTGGGCTACTGTTTATTTGGTCCTATGCTATGTCTGTTTGACTAGGTCATACTGTTTGTATGGTACTATGCTATGTCTGTTTGACTAGGTCATTCTGTTTGTATGGTACTATGCTATAGCTGTTTGACTAGGTCGTACTGTTTGTATGGTACTATGCTATAGCTGTTTGACTAGGTCATTCTGTTTGTATGGTACTATGCTATAGCTGTTTGACTAGGTCATTCTGTTTGTATGGTACTATGCTATAGCTGTTTGACTAGGTCATACTGTTTGTATGGTACTATGCTATAGCTGTTTGACTAGGTCATAGCGTTTGTCTGGTACCATGCTATGTCTGTTTGACTAGACTACTGTTTGTCTGGTACTATGCTATAGCTGTTTGACTAGGTCATACCGTTTGTCTGGTACCATGCTATGTCTGTTTGACTAGACTACTGTTTGTCTGGTCTTACAGGACATATTCTATTGAAGCCATCACTGTGGCTTTTCTGTAAATAGAAAAAGTAATAATCTTATGTTTCCAATATTGGTAGATGTCTGTGAGAATACGTCTGAATGTGAAACGGCGGTTGTATGCCCTTGCTTAGCCATTGAAATATTGTGAAAATGTATTTTCTATTTGGTCCTGTACCAATCAAACATTGCTCAGATAGCTGAGGCCATTCAAAGCCCAGCTGCCAGAGGTTCCGTGAACTCAAACCCTAGTCTACTACTCGTGTTGTTAACCAGCGATTTGCTGGTGCCGACAGTGGCCTGTGCTTCTCCTTCTAGATGAGGAGTACTAATGTCCTAATGCACTGAGCCCTAATCCTGGACTGTAGATCTCTCTGGCATGCTGCTACCCCTGTCTGACACACTTACCTCCACTCAACATATGCCACTCCGTAGATGTTGTCTTTGAAAGATACAATATGTTGGATAATTTTCTTTCAAATCATGAAGAATAATCGAACTCAATTTGACTTCTCTATTTTGCTTTCATGTATAATATGATGTATGTAGTGTCTGTGTCAGGCTGTTATTCCAGGTTGTTGTCTCTGCACACAGTACTTAAGAGCTGACAAGGGAAAATTAGGTTTTAACTCCTGACACTAATGTCATTTGCTTTCCGGGGTCAGCACTTCCTCAGCAGCCTTTCATCTCCCAGTGGTCTACAATAAGTGACAAAAAAGCACTCAGGATGGCATACACACCTGCTGCCTTGGTTAACTAGATTAACAAGCGTAAATACTCAGGAGCTTCCAAAACGCTATTATCATTGACATTTAGACAGTTCAAGTTTGTCAATGGATCTTTATTGTCTTTAATTTTGCACTTATTTTACAAGGATATACCTGCTATATACTTTATACATTAATTTCATAGCTGCGTCTGATCTAACGGAGCATCGCAAGCTGTTTCAGTGTTTAGTTTGAGGCCATGCTGCTTGTGTGTGGCGTTAATGGTACATACAACAGTGTTCATTCATACAACTACTGGTATTCCACTCATAGTTCTTTACCCAGCTAGTTAGTTTAGTAGTGTTCCTCTGATAACAGTTATTCCTTGTTAACCTTCCTGTCAGCGTTGATGAGACGTTTTGAAGAGTTACAGGAGAGAGAATGACTCAGCCCCTTTGGTTTATTCATACTGCAGTTGCTATCTCCAAACAGCAGAGGGCGTGCACATGTCTCTGTTAGTGTTCACATCCTGTCTCCATCTGCGCTCTGCTGTCTGAGTGCTGCAGCTGGATGATCTGTGTGTGTGTGTGTCTGTGTGTGTGTGTGTGTGTGTGTGTGCGTGTGTGTGTGTCTAAGTACTGTAGCTAGAGGATGCATACACAAAACACATCACAGAGATATATTTTAAAGATACCCGATTAGAAAATAAATGACATGATGAATAGGTGATAATGAGAAATATATTGTCTCAAAAGTATTTCTGTTTGCCAATCTACAAGCCAGATCTAACTGATTTTATTTATATGGGGATGGACCTGTCCACATAGTGCAGCTTTCACAGTTTAATGCCGGGAGAGGAGTGGGGTGGAGTGGAGTGGTGCAGCCACAACTATTATTTATGACGGCTCCGTCTAAATCGAGGGGAAGAACAGCGAGGGGTAGCAACAGAGAGCTCTGTCATTGGCTGGAGGGGAGATGATCGGCACGGTAACGAGGTGTGATTACTTTGCATTGGGTGCCACACATCAGTGTGTGTGTGTGTGTGTGTGTGAGTAATTTAGTAATAAAAAGAGAGTGTGTGTGTGTGTGTGTGTGTGTGTTTGTGTGTGTGTGTTGGGGCTGCTTGTGTGTGTATATTTGAAGAATCTACAGGTGGTGTTGTCCTAGTCAACAGCAGAATAATGTACAACGATCACCATCTGAGAATAATCAGATAGCTTCACTCCTGCAGGTATTATTGTGTATACAGGATCACCTCCTGTAAATCTAGCAGGGACTTAGAGATACAAGTCATACCCTCACAGTAAATCTTGCAGGGACTTAGAGCTACAACTCATATACCTCTCTGCTAATCTCTCTCCTGTGTTTACCTGGAGCCAAGGATAATGAGGAGTGTTTATCTTTTTTGCCAAGCGGTTGAAGTACACGTGAAACTACACCTGTATTACTTTACGTAACCTGCGAATAGTTCAATACACAGGTAGACACATTTGCAGTAGTAGTAGCAGAAGTTTACTGTACAGCAGATGCCTTCTCAATAAAGTAACGTTGCTAGAGAAAAGGTAAACATCCACATGTATATGGCTGGTATTTTGCTAACGCAGCCAAGAGACAGCTGGGGAAAGCACAGGAGGGACTGTTTGGGGGGCTCAGCTGAAGCTGTTGCTTGGAAGATGAAACACAGAGCCTTGGGCACATACTATTTCCAATCACAGGGATGAACAGGGAATCAGTAGAGAAGAGAGAGAGAGAGAGTGTGTGTGTGTGTGTGTGTGTGTGTTGTTGTTTTTTTTTTGTTTGGGGGGGGGGGGGGGCGAAGTTATAGGGGAGGGAAAACATAAAAATAGTGAGGGAAAAGGAGGTGAGCAAGAGCCGGAGAGAGTGAGAGAAAGGGAGGGAGGAGGACACAGGCAGCAGCCTCAGCCCCTGCGTCCCGTCATGGATGTCCGAATCCACGAATCGCCAGTGCATGCCCCTGGTTGTCAGTGGGAGAACTCACTCTGCCGTCTCTGTGACGTGGCGATATCCGTGACTGCTCTCCTCAGCTTAGAGGGGGATTGACAGGAAACCGCGGCTGACGTGTTAAGCTCTGCTTGTCATGGATACATACACACTTAGAAATGTCAGAGGATTTAGATGGATATTCATATTTAGATATCAAAACTGACCTCTTATCTCTGCTGTGAAACCCGTTTCCTTCGAGAGGCAGAGCAGCTACAGTAAATATCCCACAGACATACTGTAAACACCCAGCTTTGTAAAAGGACACTCTGCATTTGCAGCCCCTTCTCCTGGTTATGCTCATGACTTACAGCGGCCTAGATTCCCCGTGGTAAGGCTATGAATCTTTTAGAAAAACCTGCCATGGTCCTATCCCCAAAGTCGCCTGCATTTTTTATTCCTCCATTATTTTTAGTCTGCGCTGAAGTGCAAGGGCAGGGTCGTTGCTACAGCAATGACTATCATTGCCTTATGAGGATACTTATGCCTTGGAAGTTATTAATTTTAGTCTGCCTTTCTAACTCTTTGTGGGGCTGACTTCTCTGACCTGGTTATGTGTGCAGTGTTTTTTCATGCCACTTCTTGATAGCTCTGTTGTTAGTTGTTTGAGTGGTGTTATTCTGAAAAGCAGATCAATTGTCTTGCCCTAGGGGGTTTCTGGGTTCTGTAGTCAGTGTGGAGGGGGAGTACCCTATTACTCCCAGAGGGCTGGGACACATCGACAGACAAGGCTTCAATATGGTCAATATTCGCTGTCGACCTTTTTGATAATGGACTTCGTGGCTACCCGTTTTTTTTCTTCTTCTGATTTCAATTTAACATTCGTTTAAATGTAGAAAGTGTATTGTAATGTTATATGGCGTTTGGACACACTTTGAATTGGAAAGTGTGTCCAAACGTTTAACTGATACTACATATAAATATACTGTATATATTTATATATATCTATATATACAGGCTCTGTACAAATTGTGGCAACAAATCTCCTGAAAAGAACAATAAAGGTAACCTAATAGTATTGCCTGCTAAATTAATTTAAAAGTATGGAGGAGTACCTGGCTTTATTTTGTACACTGGCCAAACTGACACTGGCACACAATAGCTCTTCTTATTCTCGCCCACACTTTCCCAGGAGTATGTAATGGATTGGCGCTTCTCATATTTCAAACAGCTCCTCTGTACACATTCCCACTGCTGCCAGCCTATTGATGGGAATTGGTAGGACGTGTCTCAGCTTCTATTTTCACCCTCCGGCCCTGTGAGACCCACTTTCTATCCAGGGTGTATCTCTCACACTGATCTCTCTCTTCCTCACTCTGTCTTTATGTCTATCTCTCTCGCACACACACACTCACACACTCTGAAACACAAGAACCAGATTACTGAAAATCAGACATCTAGAGAGATAGAGACAGAGATAGACCGTAGGGGAATGTTTGACTAGTCTTTGATGTATTCAGTGGTTTGGGGTAAGTGTTTGTAAATTAGATTGTCGGTGCAGTCTGGTCCCCAGAGACCAAAGGGAGAGCCTTAATCAGGAAGTGGACAGAGATTGTGGGGGGGGGGGGGGGGGGGGGGGGGTGTAGATGTCTTTGGCTCTTCATTAAGGAGATAGGCTTCATTCCAGTGTAGATGATTGTGTCATTGACAATAACTGCATTCACCTTATCTGGGAAACTTCCTCACACATTTATGACCTAATGTTTTTGCTTTGTGTAATTTTGTGTTTTATATAGTCATTCCAGAGTATGTGTGCTGCAGGGAGGTGATTGTATGTATCTGTAGTTAGCCATCCCTGGTGTTTAGGAGAGAACAAAAAGGAGAGAGGGAGGGAGGGAAGGAGGGGGGTTCATTCACATGCACACACACACTTTATCAGGATCTATTGTTTACCACTTGCATCATCTCTAGTTGACCACGTTGGCTGCTGGAAGCCTTCATTGTGTGAAGAGGAGGCACCCAGCGACACCATCCCCTAGACTCACCAGGCAAAGAGAGGGGGAGCCTGGCAGGAGAAAGAGAGAAAAGAGAGAGGGAGTCAGTGGGGTCAGGAGCCACTGTGAGAGAGGGAAATAGAGAGAGAGGGAGGGAAAGAGAGACCCCCTGCCACTCACAGTGGGTTTTTTTGGGGGGGGGGTCTGCTATTGTTTGTCTCCCCTGCGCTGTCGAGGCAGCGTATGGAAAAAGCTGCTTGTCTTTTTAAAGGCACTGGGTGTCAGAGGAGAGCTCAGGAGAGAGGGGGAGGAGGCAGACAGGAGCAGCTACACGGCTACGCGACATCAGAAGCCCAACGCGCACACACACAGAGAGAGAGAGAGACAGCGCTACACAGACACCAACGTTCAGGAGGAGGAGGAGGAAAACACATTTTTGTTGTCATCTTTTCGTTCCGATGTATTAGGAGCGTCTCTTGTTTGTTTACTGGTTAAGATTTTTTCCCCGGACCTTTCTGCTGTATCATCCTACCGTTGCTGCCAGATTGTGATGTAGATACAGACACGAGAAGCGGTCGCAGTCTAGAGGAGGACAAGCAGAATAAGACGTGATCCTATCCCTAAAGCAGGAGAACAGAGAAACACTGGATCCTGTCCCTAAAGCAGGAGAACAGAATAAGACGTGATCCTGCCCCTGGAGCAGGACAAACAGAATAGGACGTGATCCTACCCCTAAAGCAGGAGAACAGAATAAGACGTGATCCTGCCCCTGGAGCAGGACAACAGAATAAGACGTGATCCTGCCCCTGGAGCAGAAGAACAGAGGAACACTGGGATCCTACCCCTACAGCAGGAGAAGGGGAGGAGGGATGCTGTAGTCTGGACTAAGGCTCCTTCACAGTGCACTGCACCACGCTAACACACTCCACAGAGCTCCACCAGCGCTCCTCCACACATCCTCCAGGCTTTTTGGGGGGGGGAAGAGCAGCCGGAGAGCAGCAGAGCGAGTGAGCATAATAGGTGGATGTGGAGGGGGCTTGTGAGCAGCAGCAGGCCCAGGCCCAGGGGGGAGGTTTGGGGGCACGGCTAGCTGAGGATGGGTGCCAACGAGTCCATGGAGAGCGGACAGGAGCCCTGTCTCTTCCAGGAGCGCGCCGAGAGCATGTGAGTGTGACCGCGTCTTCACGCCTCCACAATAGCAGCTCACTGGGACGCTGCTGCCATTGTTGTTTTCACCACGCTGCTCATCATGGTGCCCTGCTGGCTGGCCATAGAATAGGCTCCTATCCAATCCAAACGGTGGATGGGAAGGATGGAGAGCGCCTCCCCTGTTTTTTTCCCCTCATTTCCCCTCATCTTTGACTATATGATGTGACGAGAGTAGAAAGCACGATGTATTTGATGTCTATCGTATTCATAACAAACCGCGTGTGTGGTTATTGTGTGCGTTTGAATTCCTATTGAGACACAGAGCCACTCTGCAGGCAGGGGGGATAGACCTGGATGGGAAATGCGCTGATAGGAGGCGGGGATCTGATGGTGTTTTGCTGGGGAGGGAAGTAAGGAGGGCACCTCTGGCGCGTTGGGAGCTGGTGACGGAGCTGAAATAGAATCCGACGTGCAGGGGTGGAGGGAGGGAGACGGGGGTGGAGGGAGGGAGACGGTAAGATGAAGGGGAGGATGAGAGAGCACCACATCCCAGGGATGTATTTATATCTCAGACACACTGACTGACACGCAGGGGGAATCTGTAGACCTAAGAGAGTGGAGACACATAGTATTCTGTTTGTTTGTTTCTGATCTGTGTGTGTGTGTGTGTGTGTGTGTGTGTGTGTGTGTGTGTGTGTGTGTGTGTGTCTTTGATTTCTGTCGTTGATGAGTGCGTCTGTCTGCCACAACAACACGATGTAACAATTTTGAATCTGGCTGCAGTTGACTACAGTGTTGTGAAAAGCCGAGTAGCTTTAGTGATGAATGAGGGGTAGGAGTGAGGTTATGTCTTACAGGGAAGCACTACTGTAGCAACTACTGCAGAAGTGGTTAGGTTTCTGTGTTATGTAACCATTTCAAAGGCCCTTCCCTTACATTTTCTCTGACTCTTCATGCTGTACTCACTCCCCTCTACAAGCCAGTCATTATAATGGCCTTTCCAAATCGGACCGTTATTTAAGGCTTTCAATTAAACCCATGCACTGCACTTACGGTACCAGCACCTTTTATGGTTTATTCCGGCACAGAGCATTTACCTCCTCCACCGGTCAGACTGTTGGAACCGGGGGACAGGAACAGTGTCCACAGGAAACGTGTCATCTCTCTTTCTCTACGCTTGTCTTCTTCTTGCAGACAGTCATTTGTTTATATGTCTACAATGAAATGGCACTGATCGGTTCTCCAGTATTTCCACATGTGTCCCTGTGTTGTTTGTCTGCCTTTGTCTATAGAGAATCTACGTTTCTTTAGCCTGCTTCGAACGTTAGATGTGGAAAACGTCTAGTCGAGGAGACAGTAATCTCATAGTACCTCTTTGTTGTAAAAAAAAAAAGCTGATTTTCTCCCGAGAATGGATGGATGCCTGTACCGTCGTTTAAATTGACAAAGCACCATATTATGTGACACAGGGCTTCTCTCACTGCTCGACTCCCTGCCTTATATATTTAAAGGATTCAGATGAGAGAGAAAGCATCGTAGCCATTTGTCTTGATGGAAAAGGCTTCTGTTTTAAGTACAGGCTCAGTGAAGTCATTCACCATAAGTGTTCATTTCCTGAGGCGGAGAGAAAGAGCTGCATTATGGTCTACTCCTGATTAAAGCTTTAAATCAGGCCCTGGCTGCTGCACTATCTACTAAATCAATACCTTGGAGGCCGCAGGGAAACACCCAGGTCAAAGTTACTCTGTTATGTTCCCTTATCAACACGGCATCTTGTCCCTCTAGCAGCTAGCGTTTCTTATAGGAGTGTGTATGTAGCGTGTGATGGAGCATGTGCTAGAGCGCCCTCTGGTGGTCTCATCTATCTATTGCTGTCCTCCTGTCTAAAAAAAACATGACATCATGTAAGACTGCTTCAGAGCCTTGTTAGATGTTTTTTTTTAACAAACAAAAGGTTTTCACACATAAGCTGTGTTTTACTTTAAGCATCTGGCAACACCATTTTTGTTAATATATACAAATGTGCAAATTCCATTCACATAATTTCAGACAATTTCTCAAAAACCTATATTCATATTACAGACCCCTAGGTCTACTACCTTTGCTGTTTGGCACATTTTTGGTAATAAGAGAGTTTGGTGATTGACAGAGGGGAAGTCTTTATATGGGCTTTTCCAGCACCAGATGGAAATGTTGAGGGAAGATCAGAGGGATTATTCACGGTCCTGACAGAAGTCCCCCTGTGAACCTGTGGTCAGCAGCACGCACACACACACACACAAATACAATAGAGAGTGAGAATACTAAGACACTGACATATCAAAGGTGACACATGAAAGAAACCGATCGGCATCTCTCAAGACCGCTCTGTATCAGCGCGGAGGGTAGGAGACCATGGTGGCAGTCTGCAGCCTGACCTCAGCTAATCCAATGACCAGCTAATCACACTGATGCTGGGAGATCACCAGCCATCACTCCATCCCCCACCTCTCTCTCTCTCTCTCTCTCTCTCTCTCTCTCTCTCTCTCTCTCTCTCTCTCTCTCTCTCTCTCTCTCTCTCTCTCTCGCCCTCTCTCTTTCTCTCTCTCTGCTTTGTCCTCGATCCTAAGGTCGATGACGTCACCTGGTAGTTGATTTAGCCGTCTACCCATTATACGACTGTTGATGTGAAGTGTTTATAGTAAATCGTTAAAAATACAACAAATATAACAATAGCGGTTTGAAAATAGAGGAATGATTATGATCTTATTTTCTCTGCTGTCTCTTTTCTCTCTTTGTTCTACTCCAAGTATGTTTGTGGAAACACAAAAAGACAGGTGGTGCTAGGTTTATGTGCAGGTGTAGCCCTGGCCTGCCTCCCTCGCTCCCTCTCTCCCTCCCACCCTCCCTGACTATCTCCCTCCCTCCCTCCCTTCCTGGGGTTTGGCCGTTCTTTAAGGCCCAGAGGGCTGTTTAGAAGAGGCTTGGGAGGCAGAAGCATGTCCAGCTGTCTAGGACAGAGCCTCCTCTCCCTCCTCCTTCACTGTGCCAGACCCGTGTCTCCAGGCAGTCCGGTGGTACACTGAGAGGCTGGGCGGCTTCCCAATGCTGATCTCTTTGTTGCCATGTAGGCTTTTTCGTCCTTCTCTTTCTCAAATGATTCCTTTGCTGTGTCCTCTTATGAATGTGCCTTATGGTCTAATATGACATTTGCATCATTGCCAGAGCAGTGACATTGATTGTCAACAATTAAAATAAGTATTTAGTTTGAGACTGGCGAGTCCTAATCATTACTGTAATAAATCTGTCACTGCCCCTGCAGTGCTCTACTCAGTGCATTCCCCCCAGGCACAAGCTGACTTCTTTACTGTGTTTTCTTTGTTTTTAAAGCCCTCCTGAGACTGAGCAAAGGGATATATTGCTGCTACAATCATCTCCTGAAGAATGAAACATTAATGTGTTATTTTAGTATTTTATGTTATACAGCTATTTTGTAGGGCCCTTGTGAGTTGTCTAGGTGTGTGTGTGCGTGTGTGTGTGTGTGTGTGTGTGTGTGTGTGTGTGTCTGGCAATCACAGTACATATGGTGTGTGCAGCTTCCAGTCACCATGGCAACACTGTGTTTCTAGTCACATGGAAAATATCCTCTGTAAGGACACGCAGTCATACAAACAAGAACTGCTAATCAGCCAGACTCTTCCATGTTTTCATTTTTTATTTTTGATGATCTTTCTTTCTGAAAAGTGTTCCCAAATTAACATAATTTAAGATAATATGAAGCTCTACCAAAAACCATGGCCATATGCCATGGTAATCCAGTCATTTTCCTGAAAATTTCCAAATCCATGGATTTATGGATTGGAGTCTTGTGTCGGTACGGATGGTTAGTTGTGTGTGGGTCTCCCGTACTTGACTCTCCTTGGCCCTGTCCTTGGGGCTAGGGGGGTGTCTGTGTCTCTGTTGGACCCCTGCTCCTGGTGCTCCATCTGGGCAGATCTGAAGGCAGACATGGCTGATCCTGCTGGGGCTGACGGGGTCCACACAGGGATTATTGGCAGCTGTCACCAGTCATGCTTCTCCTCCTCCTTTTACCTTCTCCGTCCCCAGTCGACTCAAGGATTAGGAGCGTTTGATGGGGGAACGTTAGAAGACACCAGCTTAGTGTATTTGTGCACATTTCTTCCCCTTTGACTAAACTTTAAGCAATACAATTATAAAAAATCCCAAATTGTAAGTCCACATTTTGCAAACCTACCCGCTAAAGGAGTATGAACCTTGTCATGGACGTCCGTGGTGGCATGCCTCTGGGGTGTAGAAGGTATTGACCTGGAAGCCTGAAGGTTTTACGTGCTGTGGCCTCCCCTCTTTCCCCTTATGGAGCGCTCGTTCTCTCCCTCACCCCCTGAAATCCCCGTCATTGATCGCTGCCTGAGTGGATGTGGCAGCCCCCCCACCCCCCACCTCTCCATTGAGGGACAGTCGTTAGTTGATCCATGTTCGCGTGTGTCCTGGACAAAGGACACCCACAGGAGGAAGTGTCTCAGAGGGCCACAGAGACTGATCGATTGGCACGGGAGCTTTTTTGCCTCTGCTCCGCATTCGCAGTGAGAAGTGCTGGTCTAAACTATTCTCCCCTTCAATATCTACTGGGCGGCAGGGGCCTTTAAAATATATCACACTGCGGATGGGTGACAGGGACAGCAGAAACCCCCCTGCAATGTCCTGTGTTTATTGAAGATCAGAGGGAAGGGGCTGGTGTGATGATGGTACACTGGTGTCCGTCCTCAGTGTGTCAGTGAAGGCTAACTCGAATTCCTAAAAGCTTTGCTCTGGGTCTCATGGGTGTGTCCCATGCACCTGCACCTAGCCAAATACTCATCCATTTCTCAGCAGACGTTGGGTGCATAGAGAAAAGGGGATCAAGAGAGAAAGAGGGAGGGAACTAGGGAGCTAGGGAGAGATGAAATGAAATCCACAATCTTCCTCATAGTGGCTTTAAGCCTCCTTCAGCCTGTCTGGGGAACGGAGGTGAACATGAACTATTGCTTTTTATTATGGCACAGTAACACACTGAGAGAGCTACTGCCAAATGGTTATGTGAGAGAGAGAGAGAGAGAGAGAGAGAGAGAGCGATAGAGAGGGAGAGACAGAGAGAGAGCAGGAGGGAGGGGGGGCGAGATAGAGAGGGAGGCAGAGAGAGAGATATTGAAAGGGACGGAGAAAGAGAGGGGGAAGCAGGCAGAGAAAACAGTAAGAGAGAGAGAGAGAGAGAACGAGAGAACAAGAGAACAGCGGGAGAGGAGAGATATAGAGCACGCCAGACTATCTGCAGGTGGTCCTGCAGTTCACTTGAAAAGAGGATCATCCTGAAGGTGTGGAAGAGCAGAGACACACAGATTCATTAGACGACCAAAAACGAGAGAGCGACTCGAGGAGTAAAACGCCTGTCTACCAGGGAGGGGACTACAGAGAGTCACCAGAGAGGAGCACTTAACCGATAGACTACTGCAGAGCCGATGAGCTCCGGTATAGTGCGAGGAGCCCTAACCAGTACCTCTACTGCAGAGCAGAGCTGAGGGTAGAGAGGAGCCAGTGGGCGTCTACCTGGGTGTCAGGCAGCAGTAGCAGTCGTAGCAGTAGTAGCAGCAGCAGCGGTGGTGGTGGATCAGAGCGCGGTAACAGCTACATCCCAGTCATGGCAGTGAGCGCGTGGCAGGCTCTGTCCCCTCTGCAGTGGGCTCGCTGGGGCTGGGGCTCCCTGCTGGGTGGCGCGGGGGCGGTGGTGGGGGACCAGGAGGGGGACAGCCCCGACTCTACCATGGGGCTCCTCCAGCGCCTCTCCTGGGGCTCCAGACACGACACCATGATCACTGCAGCCGGCGGGCTGGCCAGACAGAGGTGAGGCAGGGAGGGGGGCAGTCGCTGGCTCACAGTGTTTTTGGGAATTTTGTTGTCGAGGTGTGTGTGTGTGTGTGTGTGTGTGTGTGTGTTTATTTGTGTATATTTACAATTCTATGATCCAAGTGGATACATAGTACACATTAAGTATTCAAAATGTTTTTATAATATCAGTATATATTGTGTGCGTGTGCGTGTGTGTGTGTGTGTGGAAACAAGCCCCTAATCAAACCGCTTGCAGTCAGTAGTGTCTTTAACAATGGTCTCTATATGTGGTCCTGTGTGAGAGATCAATAGAGGGAGTCTGGCTATGTAATGTCCGTAGCGATGGTCTCTCTACGTGGTCCTGGGTGATGTATAGAGATAGAGATAGAGGGAGTCTGGCTATGTAATGTCCTTAGAGATGGTCTCTCCATATGGGTGATATATAGAGGGAGTCTGGCAGGGAGTCTATGGGCAGCATGGTTCCACGTAGGTGTTAGGTTCCTCTCACTGCAGACTCAGCTCTTTTAATTGTTGCCATGGTAATCCTCTGGGGACACGGCAGCACACACGCTGACCAGCGCTTTGTTGCTGCCGGTTACAGAAATCATAAGGCTGTGTCGTCCCTGCATGCAGATTGCCTCATTAGCAGTTTGGGGAAGGTGATAGATTCCACAGACAAAGCTTTGGGTGTTTAATGGCTCTGTTTGTATGGTTGGACTTGAGTGATGAGGCATAGTTATTAATATTATATATCCGCACTAATGAGGAGCTACATCGTTCCATTGTGGCTCAGTATGCAGCCTCTTAGGAGACATCCGTCACACACATTCATTAAGGCTGTTATATGGCTAATTCCTCACCACTGTTAAGTATTCCAAAATCTCATACCAAGCGGAATCCTCATGACTTAAACGAGGCCATTTTCATAATTCCACACTCCTAAAGACCGTCGTGTCACATTCATTTCACTTTCCTTGTAAATGAAGTCTGTAGGAAGGATCAGCCTACAATCAGTCTCCTGTGCTCCTAAATGTTTTCATCTAGTTCTTGATTTAGAAGGCGCGACCTCTTTAGATGTGTTAGAGAAGCACATTGACTGACTATATATACTGTATATCTCTGTGTTTGTCTAGGAGTTCAGACTCTGACGGTGCCTTTGAAACCCCGGAGGCCACCACCCCTGTGAAGGCTGTGTCCCCCACCGGACCCCTTTCAGAGGCAGACCCTGGGAGCCAGCAAGACACAGGTAAGACGTGGGCTAACACACATACACGCACACAACCACACACACACACACACACACACCTATACACACACACATACACACACACACATACATCATGAGCACTGTGTGATCCAGTATGTGGTGATGTGGCCACATCTGACGTCACCACAAAGCGACCGTTTCACGGCAGCAGAGAGGGACAAAGAAAAAGAGAGGGAGCGCCGGAGAAATGCTGCAAAAAGGCCTATTGCTCCCTCTAGTGGACACTAGTAGTAGTGCACAAGCACAATGCATTGATGGATGCTTTGTCTGCTACTCAGAAAACATTCATCAATGTAATTAATCACATCTAAAGTCAGCTTTGTCCCATATTCTGAAATGTCTGAAATATATCTTTTATGAATTTAGACTTTGTCCTGTACATTAAATATACAAGAAAAAAGACCATCAAGTACTTATTTTAATAGGACAATCCAATTATCCAGTAAAATCATCCTTTATTTATAATGGTTAATAAGTTCATTACTTAAACATTTAAGAATCATGTTAAATAATATATGCTTGGTACAAAATGATACGTCTCTGTTATTATTGATCCTACCGGATCAGGTTAACTATATAAGCTTAGGGTTTGATTGTGGTTCTCTTTGCTTTCCTGAGGTTTTGACTCTGGCTCCATAGCGGACGCCTCGACCACAGAGCCTGCCTCTGACCCTCTAGCCCGGCCGCCCAGCCGCTCCCTCTCCATCGTCTTCGACGAGGACAAGCCGATCGCGGCCAGTGGCACGTACAACATTGAACACTGTCCCGCCGAGTCCCCTAGTCGTACTTTGACCCGCTCCCTGAGCCTCCAGGGTGGGGAGCTAGACGACTCCGGGCCCCAGGACGACCCCACAGCTGGGGGGTTCCGCCCGCACGCAGAGTCCTTCAGCGTCGGCACAGAGAGCGCCCCCGGGACTCTCCGCAGGAACAAGAAGGTGGTCCGCTCCGGATCCCTGAAGAAGAAGCCCCTCCTCAGACAGAGCTCCAACCCCGAGAGCCCCCGACCGGCCTCCTCCTCTTCCTCCTCCAGCACCCCGGAGGTGAAGAAGAGGAACCTGTCCAGAGCTGCCAGCCCCCAGCAGTCCCAGGAGGAGCCTGAGGGAGCCCCTGGTCCCGGCTCAGCCACTCCAAGCCCGGGAGGAACGCTCCGCAAGACCAGAAACAAGACCCGTGTAAACACACCTCCTCCCCTCCCGGAGGAGACCCATCCCAGCGGCCCCGAGGAGAACCAGGCCCCCCCCTCCCTGCCACTGTGTCAGGAGGAAGCCAAGGCTCCGGAGCCGGAGGGCGAAGAGGAGTCCCCCATCCCCCCCAGCGGCTCCTACAAATGGGACCCAGATAACTTTGAAAGTATCGACCCTTTCAACAGCGGAGGGAGCAAAATCGCTAATTCCCCTGTGCTGGGTAGGAAAGGACCGCTGTCCACGGCTGTCAAAGCCCCCCCAGTAAGCCCATCAGTCCCTGCCGAGGAGACAGCCCAGCCAGCCCCCCCAGCCCCCCTCCAGGCCCCCGTCAACG
>JAPMUY010007063.1:40000-52177 GCA_026901105.3 Galaxias olidus
AGTAGCTCTGAATGTGGCTTGGGATGTGCCAGTGGAAGAAGCTCTGTCATCATGCAATGAATCATTTCTATTATCATCCAAAACGCGTTAATCTCATAGTTGTTCTGGAAATCCCAGGTCAGATTCTTGTTTTGTGAACTGGTCCCTAACCCAACTAACAGCATTGATAAAAAAAACTGTCATTTCAACAGTTTAAGCAAAAAAATTACATATATTAGGTTCAGTGCTGTCACAGGGCAAATCAAGTCTACTGAAAATAACGATCGTATCCTGTTAAAGGATTTAATGCTTGGAGCTTTATCAATGGTCAAAGGTATGCTGTGTATCATGGTCACCACAGAGACACGATCCCTGGGTTGCCATGTTAGAGCAGGCGCATCCCTCTCCCCGCTCTCCCATCTCTCACGCTGTTGTTGTCTCACACACTCCACAGTCTCGCCTCAAGATGCCTAGCCCCCGCAGGTGGAACCTCAAAGGTCTGCCTCTAGTCAAAGTAAGACATGTGCAGTTACAACCCCTCTGAAGTGACCCCCACACTTAGTCCAACTAGAGCCACGTCTGCTGGACTGGGATGTCTCAGTGGCTGTAGTCTGGATTCTGTACTGTAGGTGCTGGACTGTGATGTTTCAGTGTCTGTAGTCTCTAGGTTGTACTGTAGGTGCTGGACTGTGATGTCTCCGTGTCTGTAGTCTCTAGGCTGTACTGTAGGTGCTGGACTGTGATGTTTCCGTGTCTGTAGTCTCAGGCTGTACTGTAGGTGCTGGACTGTGATGTTTCAGTGTCTGTAGTCTCTAAGCTGTACTGTAGGTGCTAGACTCCTTTCTTTAATGTGTCTATCCCCTAGTGCCTAGAACATGGCCTGCAGTAATCTCTACTTTTCCTGTGATATTAGATAACAGTTTTCACAATGCTGACCAATCTGAAACCACTATTTTGATGTTGTAGTAGTTTACTTCTTTAATACATTTTTTCTATGCTGTTTCTTCCCCATAAAGAGCTGGTCTGTTCAACGTCTGCCATTTTGAGTTCCCTCTGAAAAGCATATCTTTAAGTCTATGTACAGGATCCTCTTTGCTACTTTAGGCTTACACTAGCCAAGCTGGTTTGAGTGAGTATCCCGATGGCCTGATCTGAAGTGATCTTGGTTGGCAGGACTCCTTCTAGCCTCGCGCACACACACACACACACACACACACACACACACACACACACACACACACACACACACACACACACACACACACACACACACACACACACACACACACACACACACACACTCCAAAGATTGTTTAGGTTTCAAACAGGTGACTCACTTCTTTATTTGGGAGCTTCCATGGAACAAACAGTCCAGTCTATGACTAATTGGTCGAAAGAAACGTGTTCGGCACATCACAAAAATATCCTCCTTCAGCGAACCGAACTGTACCTTTATGTTTTTACCTCCCATAGCGAGCGTTACAAATCAATGGTAATAGCATTCGAGAAGGATTTCAGGAGAATTTTCAAACAAAGGCTTAAAGTGTTATGCCAGTGATGTCTTGCTATGCTGAGGAGCAGTTTAACCTGGTTTGGGATGGAGGGGGGTCACACTGTTACACAGGAAACCCCCGGCCAAGCATGGAAGGATAAGCCCTATCAGTAGCTGACCAAAGACCAAAGCCCAAGGTTAGCTTAATGGTTACCAGTGACTGTTTGGGTTCAGCATAGTCCCACAGCCTGTGTTGGTGCTGTAGAATAATAGTATTAGGGAGCAAATGCTGCTGCCAGACCCAACACAGCCCACTGTGGGCCTTGTATTAATGCTGTAGGTGTCTGTGTATTCCCTCATGTAGCCCAATTTAATCAAGTGCCCCTATAATCCCTCTCCCAGAAATGACTAAACCCCCTTCTCAACCTGTTAGAGGGGCCCCAACAAATCAATGGTGACCTTAAATTTCAGTTCACGGGAGTCGTCTTGGATTCGGTGAGGCTCGACCGTTCAAAGAGTTTGTTCAGAAAGGGTGGAAAGGGTTTCTATCTATCTGTTGAATTGACATCAAAATCATGTGTGACAAGTGATTACACTGTTATACACTCCTTAACACAAGACTAACATTGGTCTCTTTGCTGCCCACCCACCCTGTACCTTCCTCTTATATTACCCAACATCCCTCTGTTGAAACTCCAGCCTACCCACCCACCCTGTACCTCCCTCTATATTATCCAATGTCCCTCTGTAATAACTCCAGCCTCCCCTCTCCTCCTATGCCTGGACCCAATCACAGCCATCCAGTGTATATTTTGACAAGCAATCATGACCTCTCAGATCATCAGCCAATCACAGCGCCACCACTGTGGCATCGAAGACTGTTTCATCCAATCACGTTTCAACTGCCCAGGTCTTCAGGAAGATCACAGGCCTGCGTCATTTGCATATTGTTTTTTGCTGTGTGGCATCTTTTATTTGATGCTGCCTTGTGGTTTGGTTCAGGAGCGTCCGAAGAGTGAGTGTGTGTGTGTGTGTGTGTGTGTGTGTGTGTGTGTGTGTGTGTGTGTGTGTGTGTGGCCCTTTTTGATTGGGTTTTGGATCCTAATGTGTTAACTGATGTTTTATTTCACCCCCCCACCCACCCACCCCCCATCGTTTCCGTGACTCCTGTGAGCAGCAGAGAGAGACGTCGTCCTCAGGTGAGAGTGCTGTGTCCAAGAGCTCCCTGTACACGCGCACCTCCACAGGCTACAGCCAGGGAGAGAGCCCATACCTGCCCAAAGACCTGGACAACTCCCTGGGGATAGCACGAGAAGAGGTGCCCACATACACCCGCCACACGCACTGGAACGTATGAGCAAAATATCAGAATACAGGAAAAAAAAAAAATTGGTAATAATAAATGTGATTCCCTTCAGATCGTGACCAAGGAGAAGGAGGTTTTGGTGTGGCAGAGGAAGTACGAGGACAGCCGACAGGAAGTGGTGGAGATGAGGTGAGCTGGACATGTCAGCGCTCCCATGCTGGCCCCGCCCTTTGGGGTCTTCCTAGCTCCTCCCACAGGGCAGCTGTCCATGTCTTAAGTCCCTGTTAGGTTCCAACTCAATACAAAGTGAGAAGACAACTTAAAATAATACTATGCTAATACCCAACTGGAAGTAGGGGAAGATTTTTGTAATAAGGACTATTTCAAGGTTGGGAAGAGCAGGATTACTGTTTGTGTTTGAGTTTAGGTTATGCTTTATGTTCAGTAGCAAACACATTTTTAATACAACTACTCCAGTTTCTTCAAGGACGTATAATCTTTGGACATGTATTGCTAGAAACTGTGTATAAAACCTCTCCTGCACTAAAAGGATGAGGTGATATGTGGAGATAAATGCTGGAGTCCATCTAACAATTGTCAGCCTGCCTGCTATGACTGCCAGGGCCAGGGAGATGTGGGGTTGTGTTGTCAGCGGGCGTGGGGTGGAGAAGGGGGTCCAGCTGGCCACAGTCTGGTTCGTGTGGATAAGACAGGGGCTTACTTCATTAGACTGATTGGGCTCAGGATAAAGGAGGGGATAAGAGGCTAAGGGGGAGCTACTGCTAATCCATCCGCTTACCTATTTGTCAACCTGCTTGAACCAAAACAAGAGCTCCCAAAGGGCCCTGTCCCACCTATGGGCCTGGCACAACAAAGGAGGGTCCATCTGGATGTATATAATACGTTATACCAAAAGATGTACAAATGCTTTAGGTCACAGGCTAAATGATAACACTTAAAGATAGCTTGGGTACAGTACTTTGATTGTATTTACTAACAACATGTGAATAGTCTTCTTGAAGCTCAAGTCATTATTCTCTTTGTATTGATGGAAACATGTATAAATAAATTATGCTCAGCATACAGTTAGGCCCAAAAATATTTGGACTGTGTCCATTACAATGGCCACCACATTGGATTTGAAATTAAACAACTACACATGGCACCCTGTGTCCATTTGTTTTTTTTTACTTTTTGTAACATTTAACACTACTTGAGCCCTCTTGTCCATTCAGCTGGACATTTAACAACCAATCAAATGGCAGTATAGCTCTACTTGTTGCTGTTTGAAAAAAATGCACCACACTAAAAAGAGGCATGGCAGAGCTTTACCCCACACGCCGAAGTAAGGATCATTTTCAACAGTTTTGTTCAAATTTATTAATATTTTTATCAGCAATCAATACTTTCTATGTAATATTGAATGATGGAACATTTGAATTCAAATTTTACATCACATGTTTCAATTCAAGGTTTTACACAGGATTTTTTTAAATATCGCTGTCCATTAGAATGGACAGTGGGTTCGAAGCAATGTTATTGACCTCTATTCTCCGGTATTGATGAATTAGCTTATTACTATGTAAACAGTACATTTGAACAAGAGAATGGGTTGATAATAAGTAAAAAATATTCCTTATGCAGAATATACAGCTTTGGAAGCCCTTGAACTCATTGTCAATGGAAATTCATCAGACGTTGACATTTCCGAGAGCGATGAGGAAAATGGACATGCTTGTAGAGTTGGTGAGTGTAGAAAGTCAGTTGGGAAAAAAATCACATTGAAAAACAGACAAGCTTTATGAATATGTTATGTTTTTATGTAAGGGTCCTGTACTAGTGTTATCAGTGTTATCAAAAAGCCTTTATAGACAAATATAGACAGATAAGGTTTTGCTAATGATTTCAGGAGCAGACAGGGAAGAGGCAGAGATACCATTGGTAGGGGAAGAAGTGGAGATTGAGTTAGTGGAAGTTCAGGATGAGGAAGACAGAGAGGATTATGACACAGAGGAGGCAAATGTAAATCCTCTTGCAAGCGTCACAAAGAAGAGTGATATTGAGTGGCGTCGCACTCCCTTTACCCCAGTAAACACGACATGGGAAAGTCCTGCTCCAGCTCCTGAACCACCTGAGCCCCTAACCCCCTATGGCTACTTCAAGCAGTATGTTCCCATTGAAATGTTCCAGCTGATAACAACTATGACTAACATCTATGCGGAACAAAATGCAGTAACAGGCTATAAACATGCAACCGTTTCTGAAATAGAAGCCCTTGTTGGTCTACATATGGCAATGGGGGTACTGGGTTTGCCAAGAGTGAGGTTGTACTGGTCTTCCAGTATAAATATAAGCCTTTTCCGGGAAACCCTGTCTCGTGACAGATTCTTCCAGCTTCGCTCCAACCTGCATGTGGTAAACAACAATGAAAGGCCTCCTGAAGACACCGATGTGTTCTACAAGGTCCGACCACTCTATGATTCAATAAGAAAGCGCTGTCTAGAGCTGTCATTGGAGGAAGAGCTCTCTATTGATGAGCAGATAGTGCCATTTCGGGGGAAGCTTTCTGTGCTTCAGTATATCAAAGGGAAGCCAGAACCATGGGGAGTCAAGATGTATTTCCTCTGTGGCAAAAGTGGCCTTGCATATGACTTCCTCATCTACCAAGGTGCCACAACAGAGCTCTCTGAGAACAGCAAAAGGGTTTTAGGACATGGAGCAGCCGTAGTCACCCACCTGTGTCAGAGAATCCAGACTCCTAACCACCAACTTTATTTTGACAACTTCTTCACCACCTACAATGTCCTTGAAGTGCTGGTAGAAAAGAAAATCCTTGCAGCTGGAACAGCCAGGGTTTGCCGATTTGCAAAGCCCCCACTGAAGGCAGACAAGGAAATGTCAAAGAACGGGCGGGGGAGCCATGATGAAGTCAGGAGTAGGGATGGAAAGGTGGTTCTGGTGAAGTGGTTTGATAACCGCTCTGTTGTGCTGGCGTCCAACTTTGTTGGTGTAGGAGAGGAAGATGAAGTTGAGCGGTGGGAGAAGACAGAGGGACGATTTGTGAAGATCAAGCGTCCAGAGGTGGTAAAGAAATACAACAAGGCTATGGGAGGGGTGGATAAGCTTGATCAACTCATCAGCCTTTACAGGATTCACATCCGGTCTCGCAAATGGCCACTGCGCATGATTACTCATGCCTTTGATGTTGCTGTAGTGAATAGTTGGCTTGAGTATCGAGGAGACAAGGAACGCCAGGGCACTCGGCCACAGAATGTCATGGATCTCCTTGAATTCAAAATGAATGTGGCAGAAGCTCTTGTGCACGTGGGGAAGCCCCATGCATTGAGAAAACGAGGGAGGCCAGGCAGTTCTAACACATCCAGTCCATGTATGAGTCCCCATGACGAGCCAGCAAAAAAGAGAGGAGGAATGGAACAACGGCCCCCTCCAGAAGTGCAGACCGACATGCTGGACCACATGCCAAATTATGATGACAAAAAGGAAGCAACAAGGTGCAAATTGCAAGGCTGTTCTGGAAAAACACATGTCTACTGTGACAAGTGCAGGGTGCACTTTTGCTTTGTGTCACAGAGAAACTGCTTCAAAGATGCCCACAGAAAATAAAACAAATAATTAATTAAAATGTTAAAACTGAACAGAAATTAATAGGGTGAAAACTATTTAGATCAAGTTCAAGTTCTATTTATGTTCCATGTGGTGTCGATGTGATAATTATAAGACAAACAATGTATAACAATATATGATGTTGTCGTATGAGGTATTAATTCAAGTTTATTTTACAACTGTTTGGACCCGATGTCCATTGAAATGGACAAAAAATAAAATCTATTATAGACTTTTGATTAAAAAAAATTCGCTTGAGACTCATTTGTGGATGCATTAAGTATAGGAAAAGTACATTGTTATATTTTTCACAACCTTGGAACTTAATTTAGGTCTGAAGGGGTTAAAGGGTAAACATTTTAATTACTGTGAAGTTCTGTAAATTCACAGGCATTTAATTGTTTTCTGAAAAAATTGGGATAATCTGTAAACAAATACAGAACATTCCCTGTAAAATTACTTTTTTTTTTTTTACAGTGTACCTCATAGACGCGTATGGCAAACTCAGCGTCCGGGAATATAACACACTGCACAGGGCTATTAGGAGAAGGAGCTGAGGGCCGTTTCTTTGTAGCATCGCTTTGAACCTGCAAAAGGGAGGATGATTTTTATTTAAAAAAGAGTGCTTTTATTGTAGACTATTGCTAAAGTAATAAAAACTAATTTGGTGTAATACGGGAAAGAATCATCTCGAAAAGGACTCTCTTAAAAGGTTCCTTTATGCACTGCATAATTGCAGACAATAGGGCTATTTTAACTTTTTTTCTCCAACAATTATATCTTCTAAATGTTATATTGAACTATAACACAATGAAATAACAGTGGAGATTAATGTGTAATTGCACACACAACACTAGGCTAGACTAGGCTATAGTATATCCACGAAGAGAAAGTATTTTTTGCTAATTTAAAGTCAATTTGTCATGTCTCGTCAACTTTGTTAAATGTTATGTGGTTATGAGGTTGAAGTGTGTACTGATCTTCCCTCTCGTTTCAGAACCTGTTTTCTCCCCTCGTGTGTTCCTCGTCGGGATAATGGCCTGCCCCGCCCCTTATTGGTGTCACCTGTGTCCACTTACCTCCTGTTTAAATAGTCCTTGTTTTCCTTGTCCTGTGCCAGTTCGTCTTTGTACCATGTGTCAAGCGTTCCCGCGATTTATGTATACTCAAGTGCTTTTTGGTTTTGACCCCTGCCTGTGCCATCGTCCCTGTTTTTGCCTTCTCCTTATCGGATTGTCTGCCTGGGTTTTTGACTGCCTTCCTGTGTACCGAACCTCGCTTACCAATAAAACGATCTTTGATACACCGATATCCCGTGTATGGAGTCCTGCATTTGGGTCCAGCCTTCCAGTGGTGCCACCGGGCATAACACAATTTGACGGCACTGATTGGCTACTTTACGTTTATTTGATAAATGAGTAGATTATACCCTTTCACGTCGATAAAATTCAACAATATTCCGCTACTGAAAAGATAACTATAGGTCAGAAAGAAAATGGTAAAGAATAGCCCAGCAAATGTTATTACTTTGTTAAAAAAAAGAAGAAAAAAAAAAGAAAAAAAGAAGTCTTACATGTGAACCTGCAAATGATCCGCTGTTCTTCGCTGTATGCGCTGTCCACGGTCCTGAAATGCTGAAATACTGATTTGGTGTGCTGATTTGATATCGCACTAAGGTATCTCCGAAAGTGAGCTTGTCGACGGAAGTCTGCAGAACTATTGCCGGAGTTGCTTCCCTTCTGGTTATTGTCTCTAACTACACCCCCTGTCCTACTCTCGTTTTATACATCTGAATACTTTCACAGAGAGCGATCAGATTTGATTAGATACGTCATCTCAGTCCCATGGGAATTCATCATTACTCCAAGCTACTAAACCAGAGAAGTGCCAGAGTGACATGTATTGTAATATGTTTTCTTTTCACAGTCTTTCTACAGTTTCTTTAAAAAAAAATTTAATCAGTGTGAGATAATAAAGGTTAAAACTCCATCTTTTCACATTCATATTTCAAATGTGTACTGTTTGAATAAAAAAAAACATGCATGTATCTTTCTTATTTTATAGTCTAGGGTTAACAGCAGACTGTCTGCATGGCCATCTTCCTTAGCATGACATCTCCTGGCCCTATAATCACAGCGGTAATGTGATAAGGTCCAAGTTCGAGTAGATTACAGAGAAAACTAGCTTGTCTAATTGACAGCCATGATTGGAAACAGAATCTTGAGGGAGAAATTACTCAAGCAAGAAATATCCACTCTCTGTTGTGGTGATGGAATGCCCAGACCAGGGAAACATGTTCATTTAGATGCATTTTCACACTAGACTACTAGTCGGAGAATAGAAGATGAGCAGAATTGCAATATGATAATTAGAGTTGAAATAAACAGCATTATCCATAATTCCAACAATTTGATTGTTGAGTCAATTGGGATACTCTGCAAAGTTTTTTCATTCTATATGTACATACATATAAATGTCTCAATCATTTTTGGTTGTCAATCAATCTTGCACTTTAATTGCAAAACAGGTGCAAATAAAATACCTTACAATAATACAAACACACGCACGCACGCACGCACGCACGCACGCACGCACACACACACACACACACACACACACGGGGACACGCACACCTCACTTCAATCACTGAAACAGCCTGTTATTGCTCCAACTAACTACCGATACCTTAAATCATGAGACCATGGGATTTGGTCTAACCCAGTGATATTACAATTCCAGTTGGACAGAACCAAGTAAACAAATATCTGCCATAATGGCAACCTTGCACATATGACGCACTTGACTCATTTGATGCTTGGGGAATCCCTATGTTGTTAGCTGTTATTGTGGTCACACATGATCTCATCTAGACAAGGAAGATGTGTTTGTTGACAAATTGGCAAGGACAGGTTGATGTGTGGAGGGTGAATGCGTATTATAGCTGCTGGGATCTCTGCGTGATCTGTAAGAGCAGGTACGTTTTGCTGGTGAGTCATTTTTACGTGGATAGACTGTCAGAGGAAAGCTCTCTGTCTAGTAGCGAACTTTTACAAATTGCAGGAGTGGTGGTTTTGAACCGTGCTAGTAATGAAATATGCTATGTAACAATCAATAGAAAATCATTGAAATATCGTGCATGTCAATCAAGTTTTTATTAAAAGCTTACTTTTGGCACTGGTGCTATTTATTTTTTAAATGTATACTCTGTTGTTATTTAGCATAGAGCAGAACAATACTTTTGGTATTTGAATGGATCTAGGTATAGTATTAAATTGATCAACTAACAGGCAGGACGACTAGGGAAGTTATATCTAATGAATTAGGATTGAGAAAGACGTCGTCTGTCAGATCTAGATGTTCATGAACTATACTCCATGAATCTTAGAATAAACTATGCGTACAGTATCTGCATTACGGTTATAAAATGTACCTCCGTCCACATGTTGAACACGAAATACCAAATAGTATATAGTTATGTATTTCATTGGTAAATGAAGGTTTTTTGATGAATTGTTCCTCCAAACACAAACATGTACATTCACACAAACTTGAACGCTTACAGTTGCCTGAATTTGTTTTTAGGTTGTGTAGTGCCATTTGCTCATTCATCCATTCAAATACACGCACACACACACACACACACACCTACACACACACACACACACACACACACACACACACACACACACACACACACACACACACACACACACACACACACACAAAGTCAACACTTATAACCAATGAAATAAAAGGAAGGACGGAGCAATTAAATGATTTAAGTCATTCCGCTGAAAAAGGTGCAGTTTACGATCACACCAGCAGGGGTCACTAGTCACACAAACAACCAATTACAGCACACCAGACAACAAAACAATACTTTCAAAGACTGAATATAGTGACTGGAAGACTTTCTCTCTGGCGACCACAAGTCATGATGCCACTGTCTCCTGATGAGGGATTGTCATTGTGAAAGAGCTGCCTGGGCTGCTCCGTCTCCGTCTCCGTCTGCCGAGAGTCAGGCACAAAGGGGCCCTTCTGACAGGGGTTGGCCCGAGATGGTGAGCTCTGGCCGGGCATGAGGGCGTAGGAGGGTGGGAGGCAGGTGTGGGTGGGTGTCTGCATGTGCTGGTCTCCTGTATAATAAAATGTCTGTGTTTTTAAATGCGTGGTTTTGTGTGTGAGGATGAGACCGTGTGTGTGTGTGTGTGTGTGTGTGTGTGTGTGTGTGTGTGTGTGTTCAGCGTCAGGGACAGGGGGAGGGCTACGCATTTCAAGAATGCAGAGACGCAGAGCCACAAACCAGCTGTTAGCTGGTCGGAGGGGAGAGGGGGGCTTACGAGGTGCACACACAGAGGAGGACGGAGAAAGACACACACACACACACACACACACACACACACACACACTCCTAAAGGTCGAGACCTACATAACAGAGCAACGCAGTGAGAGGTAGGGGCTTCTGTTCTTTATGTAACTGTCTCTCTGTGTGCATGCGACGTACAATTAGGGTTGTCGTGAATGTGACATGACAGGCTGACGGCAATTATTTTCGTTTGCAACATATTGTCTAGTTGCAAAGCCACCATTTATTGACTAGAAAAGCCATTTCTTACTTATTTATCTATTCTCCTGATCAATAAATGTCTCTTCAAAGGCACATGTGTTATTGTAACACTGCAAAGAGGTATATATATATTCATTGATGTTGTGTATGGTAGATATGGAGGTTTATTGATGGTGTGTATGGTAGATATGGTGTATGTGTTTTGCAGCACATTGACGGTGTGTATGACTGTTTTGCAGCACATTGATGCTGTGTATGCACGGTAGAGGGTCCCTGGGGAACCCACTGAGTGATATTAACCATGCCAGACACGACTAGCCGTACCCAGGACCTGATTATTACTGCAGACACCACACAAATATGGAACAGCCACTAACAACCAGGCAGAGCCCATGGGAACCAGTGATGGACAGGTGGTGGGAGGAGAGAGGGATTCTATCCACAGGGATTGTAGAAGTATTCAGGGGAGTAGGGTGGAGGGAGGAGAGAGGGATTCTATCCACAGGGATTGTAGAAGTATTCAGGGGAGTAGGGTGGAGGGAGGAGGGAGGGATTCTATCCACAGAAGTATTCAGGGGAGTAGGGTTGGACTAGGGGAGAAAGGGTGAGAATGGGACGGGCAGCCTATTTGATTGGAGAATGAAACACAAGCTATCCTGGGAATTGGATGTCCTTTGGATTTTATTTTTTGTCTTGTTGTGATAGAAGGGGCCATTTGCTGTTGCTACGAGGATGAAAAATAGCAAAGGAACATGCAGATGCATTCCTCTCTTTTAACTTGTGCCTGAAATTACGGAAAAGTGTCTCGTTTAAAATAATGATTATGGATTCGACGCGCATTTGATGCAGCCACATGGGGAACAAAAAGATTGTGTTTAGTAGTTTGTTGTAACTTGAATTGCTGCATGACATTGCCTGCAAAGGTTATTTATTTAGTCAGAGGCAGAGCTGTTTTGGGATGTACTCAGCCCTTGGTTCTAAAACCCCTGTGCTGTTTGTTTGGATGCGAGGCTGTTTTCTTCCATTGGCTTCTACCTTTCTTTCTTTCTTTCTTTCTTTCATTCCCCCTGTCACTCTGCTTTCTGTGTTTGTTGTCCTCAGATAACTCAGTCAGTAAGAATCTCTTTGGACCTAATTGGTTCTAGCCTTCTCTTTACATGCACTTCCAGACACACACACATAATTCATTCAGAGTTAATTAACATGGTA